>CAUYRH010156662.1:0-13399 GCA_963574655.1 Perodicticus potto | reverse complement strand
CCACCCCTCCCCACAGCCCCCTACAACCACTGCCAAGATTTGTGCCCCTTTCCTAGGATGCCCAGGACATAGCCTGGTTTTCAAACCTATCAATTGATTTATTCACAAAATACCCATTTTTTTTTTTTTTTTTTTTTTTTTTTAGACAGAGCCACAAGCTGTAACCCTGGACAGAGTGCCCTGGCACCACAGCAAAAAGCAACCACCATTTACTGGGCTCAAGCCAGTCTACTGCCACTGCCACCCAAGTAGCTGGGACAACAGGCGCCCGCCACAATGCCCAGACATTTTTTTTTTTTTTTTTTTTTTAGGTTACAGCCGTCATTGTTGTTTGGCAGGTCGGGGCTGGATTCGAACCCGCCAGCTCAGGTGTACGTGGCTGGCGCCTTAGCCCGTTGAGCCATAGGCGCCGAGCCTAGTCTATAGTTAAGATATGGCTTTTTCAACAATTGGGGAAGGGAAGCAAAGACTTTTCATATCATTACAGAAAAGTACAGTAAATTTAAAGGAAAATAAACGTTTGTCAGAATGGGAAAAAAAAGCCTCAGTGAGGTTATTACCTCACGACTTGTTGGAATGGCTTTTATTAAAAGGACAAAAGTACTGGCTAGGATATGGAGAAAAGGGAATCCTTATATACTGTTCGCAGGACTGTGAAGTAGCACGGCCATTATGGTATAGGGTTGCTTAAAAAAAAAACTAAAAATAGAACTACCATATGAACAGCAATCCCACTTATAGGTATATTTACCCAAAAGATTTCAAATCATTTTGTCAAAGACCCAGCTCTATCCACACTCCTTCTTCAATGGAGCATTCATTATTCACAATATCCAGGGAATTAACCTAAATGCTCATCAACAAATGAATGGATAAAGAAAATGCGGTATATATACAATGGAATACTGTTAAAAAGAAAAGAAAGCCTTTCATTTGCAGTAACGTGAATGAATTTGCAGGACATTAGGTTAAGTGAAATAAGCCAGGCAGAGAAAGACAAATACCAAGTATCTCCCTTCTATGTGAAGTCTTTAAAAGTCAAACTCACAGAAGCAGAGAGAAGGAGGTAACCCAGGGGCGGGGAGGAGACTCTGACCAAAAAACACCAACTTTCAGAAAGAATGAGTAAATCCTGGAGATCTAATACACAACATGGGACTGTAACCAGCTTGACTTAATCATTCCAGAATGCTTACTATATACTAAAACATCACACACCCCATAATATATGTACAATAAAAAATGGTAAATACATATTTTTAAATCTCTCTCCTCTTACTCTAAGGCATGGGCTGTCCTGTTATTTACCCAAAAGACAAGAGATCCTACTGCTGGAGATGCTTGTCCAGACTGTACCCACCAAGGGTACCAAGAAGTCTCGTCCACACTTGCTGCACAAGAAAACACTCTGACGAACAAGTTAACCAAAGCCTGCGGTCCTGCACACAGTTCTGCAAATGAGCAAGGTTCAAGAGCAGAGCAGACAACCAGCCTAGACAGAGCAATCTCCTGTGGAATCACATATTAGGACAATACGTGGAGCATTTTTCTGAAATAGTTTTTTTTTTTTTTTAGATGGAGTCTCACTTTATCGCCCCCCCGTAGAGTGTCATGGCATCACGCACCTCACAGCAACCTCCAACTCCTGGGCTTAGGCAATTCTCCTGCCTCAGCCTCCCAAGTAGCTGGGACTACAGATGCCCGCCACGACACCCAGCTATTTTTCCGTTTTGCAGTTCGGCCGAGGCTGGGCTTGAACCCGCCACCTTCGGTATACGGGGCCGGTGCCCTACTTGATGAGCCACAGGCGCCGCCCCTGAAATAGTTTTGCTAAAATCACGCAGGAGGAGAAGATAATAATGATAGCTAATAGTTTATAGTTCCTGGTATGTGCCAGACATAATTCTAAATACACATACACAGAGAGAGAAACAAGTGTCAAAATTTTAGGAATTCCTTTGTTCCGGCATCTGATTGTCTAAGCAAAATAATACAAACCCGGGTAGACTTAGAAAAAGACTTAGATTTTCTGTGTTTTACAAATGAATACTAACACCTGACATTCTCCACGTACTGCTTAACTGAAGGGCTGCTGTGGAATAAAGTTTCAGACGTGACATTGCGCCGACCAACCACCCCAGCACGTAACACTTGGGGAGACGTCCGTCTCCTGTGGGGAGGACCAACCAGAGACCGGGCAGTGGGGAGGGAGGACAGATCCCACACGATGCACCCAGGATCTTTCTCTTCTTTGGCTTTTCTGACAGACACAGGGGGGGAAAGCCTGAGATGAAAGACAGTTTATGGCACAAATTAGATTTTGAAAATATTTGCAGATGGGTGGCACCTGTGGCTCAGTGGGTAGGGCACCGGCCCCATATACCAAGGGTGGTGGGTTCAAAACTGATCCCGGCCAAATTGCAACAAACAATAGCTGGGCATTGTGGCGGGCGCCTGTAGTCCCAGCTACTCGGGAGGCTGAGGCAAGAGAATCACCTGAGCCCAGGAGTCGGAGGTTGCTGTGAGCTGTGACACCACAGCACTCTACTGAGGATGATGAAGGAAGGAAAGAAGAAAAGAAGGAAGGGAGGGAGGGAGGAAGGAAGGGTATCTGCAGAATTAATAAACTAGGCACTGCCTGATTTCTCATCATGGCTGAGAGTTGGCTCAACTCTAGAAACAGGCTCTTCCAGATAAAAACTGAGCTCTGAACCAGGGATGAGAAGTCAACCTCATGGTCTCATCATGACGGAAACATATTCCTTTCAACCTTCTTTTGTGTTTTCTTCTTTAGTAGGCAATAGAGTTTCATGAAGATCATTAGTTATATTTTTGAGACACATTTAAGCAGTTGTAACAGATGGAAGGGGTGGGGTCAGACTCCTACCAGCTCATGAGAGCCAACTGTTAAAATTTCAGGAATTTTACGAGCCAACTGTTAAACATAGCTGCTATTAAAAATTACAGTATATAAACTCATAGATATATAAATGGTATTAAAAACTACGGTATTAAATACTCAAAAGTCATCACTTCCTAATTATTTAGTATAGTAAATAGTAAAACTACATTGTACTATTACCTGTGTTCTTAAAAGTCATTTGCACCCACTGTATTTGTATGGTGAATGTATACAATGGTGCATAATCATACATCTCTAACTTCACATTCAGTAATTCACATGGGTAGCTTGAAATTGGCTGTGGGGGGAGTGTTTATACTACGAGAACAGCCTGAGTGCAAACCAGGGTTCTATCTGCCCCAGAGGTGGCTATTAAACATTTGTGGGGGATGGACAATGGGCAGGGAGAGCACTGATGTTTAAATGTTTGCCACATGGCAAGATAACCCCCCACAAAGGCCCCTCAAAGTTCAAGTGCATGGTCTGGAATCAGCTTAAAGGGTCCCACCACAGATGTGGCTCATGAACAGGCACACACTCCTGAGCATATTAAAATACTCTAAGCCTTGGTTTCTTTCTTTGTAAAGTGGGCATAACACACCAACGTCTTTAGGTTTTTTGTGTAGATCAAATGAGCTACCACACAGAAAGTGGTCTGCAGAGTACCTAGTACAAAAGAAGCAATTATTATTTCATCATGAATCGCTTAACACTTCCCACTGTTCTAAGAAAATCAGTAAAAGTAGCAACTACCATAGTTGACTGCAGTTAACTGAGGAGTGACTGTGTTTCTCTGAAAACATGCTGTGACAATCTGAAATCTACACCGTCACCACTGGCTGGAGACCATGCGGAAGATACACACCTTCAAGAGGTCAGTCATAAGCACTATTACACTAATAGTAATCGCAGTGTGTCACCAAGATCGCATGCTTGCATCTTGCTCCTTCTAGCTTAGTTTTCAGTATTAAGTAAGTAGGAATGTTACTAACTGGGCCACCAGGATCCACTCTACTTCCTCACAACTCTGTCTTTTAAGACCATAAAGGAATTCCTGGGAAAGACTGGAAGGGTTTGATAAAAGAGTTCAGAGTGCATTAGCAGCTCAGACACTCTGCTTCTAGAGACATCGTCAATTAAGATTGATGGCCCCCTGAGAGGAATATGGACCTCAATAATTGACTTTCTGTCAAGACTCTTGCTCTTGACATTAAATCTTCTAGATATAACTTTTACATTCAACATTAAAATCAATGGCACTCAATATCTACTTGATGTTTACTGTCAATACCCAGCTGGCTCATGGAAGAATTTCAAGTGCTGCTTTCTGACTGGCAATTGTGGACTTTAAAAACAGTCCTTAAACGCTCATGTCTCAGGTGACCAAGAGCGTTAAGTCTGATGCACCTTGAGAGGCTATGAGCTCAAAACTCTGAAAGCTACTTCATCGAAAACACCTCTATCTCCACCCCATGGCTTATGTGTGATTGACTGAACCAAGATGAAAGATGTTTTCAGTAATGAAGGCAGTAAAAACAAAAACCAATACCCTCCCGGGGGGATACTGTGGGGCAGGAGAGTACTCACTGGAGGCGGAGGCAAAGCAGTAACCACAGCCTTGTGGAGATAGCTGGCAACTAAAGGGGACCGAATCTCACTGTCGCCAGGCTCCGAGTTCTGTGTTTGTCTAGTGGATAAGCTGAACTGGACTAGGCCACCATCCTGGGGCATTTCAACAGAAACTTATACTAGTCTCAATACTCCCTTTTTTATTTCACCTCTTTTTATTCACTTAAGAATAACATTTTGCAACAAGAAGTGCCCCCAACTACTAGCAGCTGAAAATGAGGAATTATCACTGCATTTCTAATTACCCAAACCCATCTGGCAACATATCAATGACCACCTGTCGACTGGAAATTCAGGAAGCCAAAATGGATTCAAATACCAAAATAAAAACTTGAGCTTCCAGGTCATTTGTTCCCAACACCAAATCAAAGACTTAAAAGTTACCAGCAGCTCAGACGTTCCCAATACATCTAAGGTCAGGGATTGCATCCTGGAGTAATGAACCCCCAGCTCTCGGTGGATTCCAGAACACTCGATGCAGGTGAGGATGCCCAGGTTGGTAGAAAGCCAGGTGGGATCTGCCAAAGAGAACAGGGCAGATTGGAACTTGAATTTGCACTAATAAGATGGCCAGGGGCAGAACTCTCCCTGCACAGTCACTGAATGAGGAGTTTGGAGCACAAGCATTTCAGCTGGGACCCTCGTTCACCCATAATTACCACCAATTTACGTACAACCCGCGTACGTGCACCTGTCTGTTCTCCTGCTGTCCCTCTGCTGTCTCCCCACCCTTCCATTCACTTCAGTGGTGGGGCTATGTGTGCAGAAGTAAATAGGACAGTGCACTCCAGTGACCACGGGCTCGTGAATACAGATCACACCCATCACCAACAAGCAGCGTGGAGCAAGGAAAAAAAATGAGAAAGCCAAGGTCTAGTATTATAAGGGGAATAGGCTGAAAATATACCTGCCTATAGACGTGAATAATAAGAGAACATACCCTCTGTGCTTCTGATGTGCTGTGCTCAGCACTCTGGTGGAAGCAATAATATAGTTCACACGGCGAGAGCTCCAGAATCCACAAAGCACTTTTGGAGGGTGTCTCATTTAATACCTACGAGAGCCCAGGAAATGACCAGGACAGGGATGCGGCTTTGACGGGCTCAGACTCAAGGCTCATGAGCAAGTGCAGAGCAGACTCCAGCCTGTGTTTACCTGAGTTCAAAACCATGCATCCCCTCACAGCACGTTTACTTACTCACTGAAGAACCGTCACTATGTGCTCAGCACACAGCAGGGACCCAGGGAATGCCTGGCAGATGAATGCTGAATTTACTAAAAATGAGACGCACTTGAGTACATTTTCATAGCCCCTAAGTACAACTCTCTTCCAAATTGCTTGTTGCCCTCATAAACTCATAGCAAGAGATTATGGCAACCTCGGCCACTAGGTAATCGTGAAGTTATTTTTAAAATTTCCCATTTAAAAAAATTTTTACCCATGCTAGAAAATCTTCTGAGGCACCTGTGTTTGCCCTGTCTAAGAATACTATACTATATGTATCGTGCTTTTAGGGAGCTACTTGTATGCATTTAGGTGACTTTTATAACACATCACCCGCATTGCCCTAGCATTTTTAAAACAAGAAAGTATGCAGCTTTCAGTCCTTTATGAAAGTGTTTTAAAAATCTGAGTAAGTCCTGTATTGTCTTTACCCTTTCTGAAGAAAGATCACAATTCACTGCTTATACTCCCTACCTACCTCGTCTCCTGCCAAAAAGATATTTTTAATGGATCCAAAACCAAAGATGGCCTTTAGGTTAATCAAAGCTTAATGATGCTTCTCAACAATCCTTCTCAACAGCCAACTCTGTTTTGGCTGTGTTTGTTTTTCACAGCGACTGTCATAGAATCAGAGGAATTAAAAATGTAACTGACTGTTGTAGCCAAGCCCCAATTGTTCTCATTTTAGGAATGTTCAGAAAGGGCACCCACATAGGTGCCTTGGCCCCCCAACATCATTCCATCTTAGTTAGAATTAGTCAATTACTTAAGCTTTTAAAATACGAATCATTAAAATTGTTGGTGACACTACACATGCATTAAAAATGAAGCCCCGAATGTGCTTCACCCCAGTACAAAAGTAAACATCTCATTTTACAGAATGTGACAGCTACAAGGGACTTGTCCCTTTACTTTACAGATAGGAAAACTGACATCTATCAAAGTAAGTTTCTCACCCAGGGTCACCGAGCTATAGACAGCAGCTTAAATTTACTTCAGAAGTTCTACGAAGTAGGACAAAGAGAGGATGGAGCAAATACTGGGCATAGACACCAGAATTATAAAATTATAAAATTAAGCATTCCCTCTGCACGCCACCTCTCAGAGCTGGCATGACAGCCGGATGACCTTGATTTCACCCGCACAGCACCCTTCAGTTTTCATTTATCAAAAAGCACCTAAATCTTTTCAGCCACATCAGGCCATCTTTATTTGGTCCTGCTCTGGGGTACAGCAGGCAAACATCTTCCCACCCCTCACCTCTCTGTGGTCTGCACACAGTTTATTAAGCATTTGTGTAATGGGATGGACTCAAGCTGAGCTGCACTTAATTTCATGTTGGAAATAAAAATGAAAAGTCAATGAGAGAGTTCTGTGAATCAGAATGGGATTTAACTGTCCTAGGGCCCGGGGTACAGTAGTCACCTGGTGCCCCGCAGTCACAGCACACATCATTGCCCGTCATCCTCTGGACTTCTGAGATGATTTCCTTTGTCAGTTCTTGGACTATGTTATTTTCTCCAGTATTGTCATCTCCCTTAAATGCATTGTTTAAAGCTTCCTCTTTGCTGTTTTGCAACACAGACATCCATCTAGAAAAACAAGAGTGACACTATGTTAAATCCCAAGAACAACGGCTAAGTGCGGCCCAGAGTCCCACCTCCAGGTAACTTACATTTGACATTCCTGTTCATCTTCTGCTTGAAAGTGGTACGTCCTGTCATCTGCATGGCAAGAGGAATTTCATCAATTGTGAGCCCAGACACTAATTCATACACAATTCCAAAAGAAAGCAGTTTCTAATTAACCTCAACAATAGTCTTAGCTCTCTGCTAGAAAATTAATGATTTGTATAAAATCAAGTACTCCCCTGCATCCTTCACATGTCTGACCTCGCGTGGCAACAGCGGCTTTGTAATGCAAACTAATAAACCTGCCCTATTCCCCTTCAAGTCTAAAAAGATGCAGCTTCCAAAAATGGAAGCTTTTCCATGAAAACCGTATCTTCTCAAAAGCTTTATTTTTAAAACTCACTATACTTGGCCCCTAAAAAGACCTTTGAATAATAAAAGCCTGTTCTGGAGAGACTAGCTTTGAAATTCTCTGGTTTTCTCAGAAAAAGATTAGTATGAGAAAGGCTAAGAATAACATACTCCTGGGAGTTGTGTATTATACAAACCAAGAGGGCAGTGTTAAAATAATAGTCGGATATAAAATCCTATACTGCTCACATACAGCTGGCGTCAGCAAGGTTTTTACAGGTGCTCAGCCAGGCTGCTGACCTGTGTGTGTGTGTGTGATAGAGAGAGAGAGACACAAACAGACACCCTAGTTTCTATGCTGTTCTTGCCAAAAATACAACCTCAGTCCAATCGTGGAAAAAAAAAACGATGACAAAGAAATCCAAATTAAGGGACATTTGACCAAAGAAATCCAACAACAAAGAAATTTCAACAACAAAGAAATCCAAATTAAGAAACATTTGACCAAAGAAAGGATCAATACTTGTCAAAAAGTACCGTGAGGACAAGGAAAGGTGACAGGGCTGACAGAGGCTGACAGAGGACCAGGATAAAACAATAACTAAATGTGACGTAGGGTCCTGTCTGGAATCCTGGAGCAGAAAATAGACATTAGTGGGAAATTAATAAAATTAGAGTGTAATTTTTAGTCCAGAGCATCAAGCCAATATTAATTTCCCGGTTTTGCTAACTACCTATGGTAGATGACATTTACCACATACTACAGGTACAATAGGGGAAGCTGGATAAGAGTTACGGAAACTACCTTCAATCAGTCCAAAAACAAAGTTAAAAAAAAAAAATTAAATTCTTGAAAGAGGGTAAAAGGGGAGGAGATTCAGCCTTTGCAGACGGCAGAGCAGAGTTTCTTGAAGAAACACGATAAACATCTGTGGCCCTCAAGTGAGCAGACACCTTCCGTCAATGGTTTTTACTCCTGAAAGCACTTTGGTTTGAGAACAGCTCCTGGCGAGGAGACTGGGCTGAGGCTGAAGCTCAGAGAGGTGAAGTGGCAAAGAGAAGCACAGCCAGCGGCAGAGGCCTCAGGGGTCTGGACCCGGGCCACAGCCATCTCCCCACCTTTTGCTTAACACCAGGGGGTGGGGGAGTGGAACAAGACTATCCCATCTGTCCCCAAGGAGAGGAGCAAGGTTGAAGAGAACTATTTCAAGTCCAGAAAATGAACTTGATTTTGTGATTCTAAATGTGAGCGGCTGGACCAGGCTGAAGGAATACGGGTCAAGGCTACTCTGTTCTGCTCCCAAGGACAGACCTGGCAGGAACAGCCTCATCTTGGGAGAACAAGAGGCAGATCCACAATCTAGGCCCCACTCAGGGTCCCCAGATGATTGGCTAAGCGGATCCCTGAGCTCCCAGGGAGCTGTCATAGCAGCGGTCACACCAGCGCCCTGTGTCTGAGCCGTTCCACGGCCAGAGCAGGTAGGACATTGAGGTAGTAAGGGGGAGCCCACTGCTTTTGGTCAATTCTAAGTTCTAACATGTGGAAATTGGAGAATCAGGAGCACATCTCTGTGGAAGAATCCAAATAAGAATCCCCTCCACTGCAGACTCTCTCTCAAGATGCCTATAAAACAAAGAACAGTTTCCAGCATCCCAACTATGAGGGAGAAGAAACTCCAGAGGACACGGGAGGATGACCAGGGCTCTGACATGCTGGGGGCCCAGGAAGGCCGGCTCCTGGATGAGGCTCTGGCTCCCACTGCCCACTAAACTGCCTGTGAGCCTGGGGAGTCACTGATTCCCTCTGGGCTCTGTCCTAGGGAGAGGACTACCCCAGCCCTCCTCATAGCTCTTCTGTTCCTTCCACCCTAGCCAGGGTACCTGCACAATTCAAGGATGATGGCTCAAGACTTGGATTTGCAAAGGTTAGGGTCAGTCCAAGGGCAAGTGGACAAGCTCCCAGAAGAGCAGGCCCTGCCATAGAATGCACTTCTGGAGAAGCCTGGGCCCATTTACGCCTTGATCAGGTATAAACAAAATAGAATCTCTGTTTAGGAGAAAGGATGATGAAAGATAATCTTGCAGTCTGTTTCCTCTCTGGGATGATGGGGAGGGAGGCAGGGGTGACTTGTGAGGTGTCTGCTGGACCCACGCCTGAACTAGCATCCTCACTGCCTGGGCCCAACCACCTACAAGAACTGACAGCCCAAAGGCATCTTTGTGGTACTCACCCCGCCAGCCATGGCAAGAAGCAGAGGAAGAATGTGAGAGGGCAGAAACAGCCTCTCCTAAGACAGGCACAGAATCGGTTCTTGTCCCCACGCCCCTCCCCTTCCCAGGATGCTCACCGGACTTCACTGCTGGGAGATGTTTCAAGCATTTCACAGCCACCCAAGCCCAGAGAGCACTGCACAAAGTGTTTTCGCCACAGATGCTCCCAAGAAATAGCAGCACTTGCAAACTAGCTGAGGATGAAGAATTTATAGGACTGAGATTCATTTTACACATGGGACAAGGAGGAGAAAGGAGAGGAGATTTTCTCAAAGATGACGATGGACTCCAGCAAATTCATGACAGTGTCTCCAACCGGGCTTGCCGAGCTCTTCCAGCTATCACAGGCTGAAAGTCCTCCCTGAAGATATTATTACGCGGCTGCAGCAAAGACACTAACTGGACCTTGGTAAATGTCAGTTTGCCGCAGCGCTCATGTGTAACCAGATGTACAAAGGACTGTCTTCCCACAAGTGTGCAATAATTCCCTCCTGGCAGGGAGTTACGCACCCTTACCAGCTACGGGTCCTCCCTGGTGAACATGTTGGGTAGGCTGGGGAATAACTTGGGGTAAATGCTTCTGCCATTTGGTGTCTGGCCAGACCTCTCTACGGGGCGAGCTGGAGGGCCTGGGGGTAGCTAAGGGAAGATGTCCTTGTCCCCATCTCCACCTGGGAGCAAGGCTCAGCCGATCTCAGTTCACTGCTACATGCTATGGAGACTTCTACAATTAGGGTAACACACAGTTTATCATGAGTTGCTACTTCAGAAAATGAAAAGGCCTAAAACCCTCTGAGTCTTCCCCAGCCACCAGCAAACAGAGGATTACATCACCAAGTTTTTCTCTCTTTAACTCAAGCTTCTGTGGCAGTGATCACGTTTTTCTTTCTTTCTTTCTTTTTTTTAAGAGACAGGGGCTCACTATGCAGTCCAGGATGGACTTGAGCTCCTGGGCTTATACAATTCTCCTGCCTCCCAACTAGCTGGGGCTGTGGGCATGTTCTACCATGTCCAGCCTGTGATCACATTTTAAACCATTATCAATACTTAACATTTTATAACATTTTGTATGAAAAAAGGGCAGGCTTGGATGAGAAGGCATAACCAAATCTGTGGACCATACCAGGCTGAGTAGGGATCAGCTTTCAAAGCAGGATAAAGTCAGTTTTTATTTCACAAATCAGTCTAGAGTCCTGAGAACAGAATAAACCATATGTGAACCCTCCCACCCGTGTAACTCAGAGTACATGCTACAGGGAAACTCGGGGAGGATAAGGATGAGGCATGAGGGGCAAAGTGGACAAGGAGCACAAAGTCACACAATAGATGACTTCATAGCCCTCAGCGGTACAAGTCAACAGGCATTAGAAATAGCAGCCATCCCTATGATTGCACCAATGTACACAATTATGATTTAATAAAATTATTAAAAAAAAAAAAAAAAAGAAATAGCAGCCATCTCCTGCTCAGGGCACGGAGGCAAGTGGGACAGCACCACGTCCTACAATGTACAGTCTGGAGATTTCCGCTGCAAACATCAACCCTTGTACCCGAATCTCCAGTGACTATTTCTTCAAAGAGGAGACTGGCCCTTTCTTCCTCCAAACAGTAACCCTGCCACAAGGCACTACCAAGGACAACAGGTTTACCTTATTTTCTTTTAGACAGCACAAGGCCTTTCCTTTGTTTTTTTTTAGGGGGTGCTAAGGAAACATTCGCCACAACACATGGTTCTATGGTAATTCTTTTGTGACTACCATAAAAAAATAAACATGTAAAGAAGCAGAAAGACTAAATTCCGGGGAAGATAAAACAATTTCAAACCTGAAGCTTCAAGGGTTCTGCTAAAGATGGTACCATTGTAGTTTCATAGCAACTCTAATATTGCCCAAAATATGCAAATTTTTTAGAACAGAATTGTCTTTTTTAAAATCCTTTGTCTTTTTTTTCTTTTTTTTGAGACAGAGTCTCACTTTGTCACCCTCACAAGAGTGCCATGGCATCATAGCTCACGGCAACCTCAAACTCTTGGGCTCAGCCTCCGGAATAGCTGGAACTACAGGTGCCCACCACAACACCTGGCTATTGTTATAGACAGAGTCCTGCTCTTGCTTGGACTGGTCTCAAACTCCTGAGCTCAGGCTATCCACCCACCTCAGCCTAGGAGTGCTAGGATTATAGGTGTGAGCTACCAGGCCCAGCTAAAAATCCTTATATCTATATACCATATTCAGAATGTAGGTTTACAGAGCCTATAGGGGCTGGGCCCATCCCCAAGTCAAACTCAACTGAACAAACTAGCGAGCTGACGGTCCCTGCAGGGGCATGGAGCGCAGATGGCACATGAAAAGGGGACATTTCTTCTCAGAAGCCAATTCCTTAAAATGCAGTGTCTGAAATGGGACTGATGCCCTATAATTTCTCCCCAGTTCTGCATCTTAGAAAGAGACTTACGTGAAATAAGGTCAAAACACTTTTTCTCTTCAGGGTTGGTCTTCACCTGGCAGGTTAACAAGTTGAGTTTCGCTGGAGGTCGGTTAGCCTGTTTGAAAACAAACAAAAAAGGATGCCGAGTGGGAATGGAAAATCATACAATATCCTTCCTCTCTGAAAACACAGCAAGAATAGACTCTTTACTAGTTTGCAAAGATAGCTTTCAAAAAGCAGACTTTACACAGGAAGGCACGGCACAGGTGCACTGCAGGAGTCCCTGAACCTCAGCTCCCCGTCAGGGCTCCCAGCTGCCTGCAAGGACACACTTGCAGCCTACACAGAGCTGCCTGGAGAGGGGACAAGCAGGGCCAGCTTGAGGGTGCTGGCAGGGGACTCCCTAAGATTGAGACACTCCACGGCTAAAGCCTGAGACATTCCGTTCTGATTCCTAGTAGGACCCAGCTCAATTTCTGATGATTTTAAACCTCCCTTCCAGGGAAGTAATCTCACAACAGAGAAATGGCAGAGAAATAATTTTCCCTATTGTCAGAAGTGATGACAGATAATTGAGTCATATTCCTAAATACCAACCCTCATTGTCACTTGCATTTCAACAAAACATACTTCATTCAAACGTGTATCAGTAACCTCCACAATGGCAACAACAGATCACAATACGTTTGTCAGAGGTGTGCTAAAAATCACTGTTTCATTACAGTTTTTAAAAAGAACGTTTAGGGCTCGGCGCCTGTGGCTCAACGGGCTAAGGCGCCAGCCACGTACACCTGAGCTGGCGGGTTCGAATCCAGCCCAGCCTGCCAAAACAACAATGACAGCTGCAATCAAAAAATGGCCGGGCGTTGTGGCGGGCGCCTGTAGTCCCAGCTACTTGGGAGGCAGAGGCAAGAGACTCGCTTGAGCCTAGGAATTAGAGGTTGCTGTGAGCTGTGATGCCAC
>CAUYRH010156659.1:0-27566 GCA_963574655.1 Perodicticus potto | reverse complement strand
CTATTGGAGCCTCTGGTGGGCGTTGGAGGTCCCCCTCCTTGCCTGTCATCCAGCCCGCTGGCTCTTCAGCTGGCTGCCGCAGCACCAACACCACCAAGGAGGAGGCGGCAGGTCCGCCGGCTCCGCTGAGCTGGCTAGGGTGTGCCTAGCCATTTTTTAAGTGTAGTTTGTGATATTACAACATCTTAGTTGATTTTTTTTTTTATCATTTTGAGAAAATTACAAATTTTCTTTATAATGTAATTGTAGAGTCTACTAGTTCAGCATTTCCTTCTTACAAGTAGATTGAGGAAGGGGAATTATTAACACAGTGCTCAAAAAGGAATGTGAAAAGTCTTAGTAAGAGGTTTTTAGCAAAGGAATTTTTTCCTCTTTCTGAAATTCCATAAGCTGAATATGTATAAAGCTGGTCACACTATTTTCTTGCTTAATACTTTCAGTGCCCTCAGGATGAAGCACAGACCCATTAACATGTTCTACCAGGTCCTTGAAAGCCTGACCCCGGCCTCTTGCCAGCCTCATCTGCCATTGTTCTCTGCTGGTAATGAATACACCAGCTATGATGAGCTACTTGGACAACACTGGGACCTTTGTCTCTAGGTCTTTACCAAAGTGGCCCCCAATCCTTTTGTTATACCCCATCTCATGTTGCCCACATGGTGACCTCAAGCTCCCCTGGTAGATACTGTCTCTTTTTCCTTGCTCTTCTGGGCCTGAAGAAACCAGGTCACTGCCCAGCACAGAGTTGGCGCTTATGGAATGACTGGGGCATGAGTGAATGACAAAGCCATCACTGAAGAGTCACAAAATACAAAAATTCTCTGCTGACTCTGAAGGCAGTTGCGGTGGTGGCTGTGAGTCCACGCCTGTGTCTGTGTGAGAGCGTAGGAGTCTCTGTGAGTTCCTACATGCACACGGCTCTCTGTGACTGTGTCTGTGTTCTCACTGCCTCTGCAGCAGGAGTTTTTAGCTATTCCAGAAAATGCCCGGCTAGTTTAATTTATCAAATTCAGAGAACCTCCATAGAGTTCAGAATGAGGGACATTTTCCGCATCTTTCTTTTTCTTTTTTTTTTTTTTTTTGAGACAGAGCCTCAAGCTGTCACCCTGGATAGAGTGCTGTGGCATCACAGCTCACAGCAACCTCCAATTCCTTTGCTCAAGCGAGTCTCCTGCCTCCGCCTCCCAAGTAGCTGGGACTACAGGCGCCTGCCACAGCGCCCGGCCATTTTTTTTTTTTTTTGGTTGCAGCCGTCATTGTTATTTGGCGGGCCCGGGCTGGATTCCAACCCGCCAGCTCAGGTGTAGGTGGCTGGCGCCTTAGCCCTTTGAGCCACAGGCGCCAAGCCTCCACATCTTTCTTTTGATGAACTCCAGGTTGTTTTGAGAATTATGCTTGTGTCCTGGACATCCCCCTGAAATAGTACTGGACTGGAGTAGACCTGATCTGAATTAGGCCAGAATCAGAATATTGGGGTAGGAGTGAATAAACATGGAAAGATTTGCTGGAGAAATTGCCTCCCTTCATTTTGCCTTCCAGTGGCACATGCAGGAGGAGCTTATACATGTTTGTTGCTTGAGTGCACAAGGCATGAAAAAGTCATTTGCATTTTAAAATTCTATTATAATCAGAAATTGAGCCATTTCTTCTGCTAGTTGTTTTAGTTTTAAGCCCCCCGCCCCCAGTTATTTAGATACTTAAATAGGCTTAATTATACTAGTAAACTGAACAAGTTGATATATGATAGGTTATAAGGGCTCTTTTGCAAACAAGCTAAAGGCATTTAAAAAACATTTTCGTTTAAAGAGAATTTATGGGTGCTAACATTTAGTTTAGCTTTTTAGTTTTTAAAGATCTTCTTTGAAACCTGAAATGATCTACTTTTATCAAAAAGGGTCCATGTTGAGAATGATATAATGCCAGTTTTTAAAAGATGTAATTATGCTCAGCATTCCAGCTGGAATCATTGTTTCTGATTCTATCATTTTGGGAGATAATAATGCAATGGTTGTGGTGGGGGAGTGGAGAGAAACAGGAAAAGTAGTATTCCTGCATTTTAAACAAATTGAAAACAATACTTTTTATTTTAACAGCACCACCCTTATTATCTTAATTGTCCTAATGGAAATTATTCCAGGGTAGCAGGTGGATCGTAATCCAGAAAGGCAGAGGACATGCTATTTTAATTTGTAACTTTGATGAAAATCACCTTGGATCTTCTTTTCCTGCTAGAATTTTAATATCAGAGAGAACAATGGATAAAGTTAAAATCATTAAATCAAAATATTTGTAATGATGAATGACAATTTTTTTTTATTTATAGCAGTTAGAGAAATACTTGTGATAACAGTTTTGAAAGCAAATTTCTAGAAGGCAAACATGCAGATATTTTTGATTAATTTTAGATTTAGTTCAAAAGTAAAGGTGATACAATAATCACCTTATCAGATTTTTTTTGGCCAACTTTTTATTTAGAAAAAGGTCAATAATATATTTAGATCCCCTAATGATTCACATTTTGCTACATTTGTGTTATCTTCTTTCTAAATATCTTATTTTTCTAGACTCACCTATAAGTAAGTTACGACATGGTAACACCTGATCCCTAAATACATCACATGTATGTTCTAAGAAGACTTTTTCCTGCATAACTATATTATCATCATCACACTGAAGAAATTTAATCTCCAATTAATAATATTATCTGAAATAGGGTTGCCAGATACAATAAATAAACATACAGGATGCTAAGATATTTATGAGTTTTAAATAAGTAATAAGTAGTTTTTTTTTAGTATGTTACACTTGCCATGCAGTATTTGAGACATACATATACTAAAAAATTATTTGGTGTTAATCTGAAATTCAAATTATCTGAGCATCCTATATTTTATCTAGCAATTCTAGATATAAAGCCCACATTCAAATTTTTCCAACTATCCCAAAAAGATCCTGTGTATATGAGGTGTATGTATGTGAGAACCAGGATCAATACTTTGTATTTGATTTTATCTCATAGAATAATTATTGGGTATTTACTTAAAAAATATAAACCACATGTTCTAAAGATCCTTTGTGTGATGAACAGGCTTTTACATATACAAGATTTGATATACAAATTTTTACCAAATACAGTGGTTCGGAGATCAGTATGTGTGGTTAATTTCCAAGATCACAAATGTAAAATAGCCAGAATACC
The DNA here is from genome assembly GCA_963574655.1 of Perodicticus potto. Lineage (NCBI taxonomy): Eukaryota > Metazoa > Chordata > Mammalia > Primates > Lorisidae > Perodicticus > Perodicticus potto. The sequence continues at coordinate 24,367 of CAUYRH010156659.1, read as the reverse complement.
AAACACTTGGGACATCAGTACATTTCCTTACTGTACATTTGGTGCTATAGTTACATTGGTTTTTTTTGTTTGTTTGTTTGTTTTTTGTTGTTGTTTTTGAGACAGAATCTCATTATTTTGCCCTTGGTAGAGTGCTGTGGCATCACAGCTTACAGCAACCTCAAACTCTTGGGCTTAAGCAATTCTCTTGCCTCAGCCTCCCAAGTAGCTGGGACTACAGGCTCCCACCACAACGCCCGGCTAGTTTTCTGTTTTGCAGTTCTGCTGAGGACGGGTTTGAACCCGCCACCTTTGGTATATGGGACCGGCGCCCTACTCGATGAGCCAGAGGCACCGCCCACAGAGAAAATTTTTAAAGATCATTAATTAAATTATGTTCCAAAGAAGTTCAAAGCACAGTAAGTTTGTATATATATATATATTTTTTTTTTTTTTTTTTTTTTTTTTTTTTTGTTTTGAGACAGAGTCTCACTATGTTGTCCTCATTAGAGTGCTGTGCTGTGGCATCACAGCTCACAGCAACTTCCAACTCTTGGGCTTAAGCAATTCTCTTGCCTCAGCCTCCCAAGTAGCTGGGACTACAGGCACCGGCCACACCCCTGGCCATTTTTGGGTTGCAGTTGTCATTGTTGTTTTGGCAGGCCTGGCTGGGTTTGAACCTGCCAGCTCTGTGTATGTGGCTGGCTCCCTAGGCACTGAGCCACAGGCGCCGAGCCTTACTCTTTTTTTTAATCAACATAATTTAACTGTGCTGTGTGCTGTGGAAGTTTAGTTGTAGGTTTAAGTGTGCCATGAGATAAAAAACACTGATCTAGGTTTTTTTTTTTTTGAGACAGAGTCTCACTATGTCACCCTTGGTAGAGTGCTGTGGTGTCACAGCTCATAGCAACCTCAAACTCTTGGGCTTAAGTGATTCTCTTGCCTCAGCCTCCCAAGTAGCTGGGACTACAGGCACCTACCACAACTCCCAGCTATTTTTAGAGCTGAGGTCTTGCTCTGGCTCAGGCTGGTCTTGAACCTGTGAGCTCAGGCAATCCACTCGCCTCAGCCTCTGGAGTGCCGGGATTATAGGTGTGAGCCACTGCACCAGGCCCAAACAGAAAGTTTTTTTTGCAGTTTTTTTTTTTTGGCCGGGGCTGGGTTTGAACCTGCCACCTCTGGCATATGGGGCTGGTGACGGACTCCTTTGAACCACAAACATTGCCCTAAACAGAAAGTTTTAATTTTTTTTTTATTTATTTTTATTTATTTTTATTTTATTTTATTTTATTTTTGAGACAGAGCCTCAAGCTGTCACCCTGGATAGAGTGCCATGGCATCAAAGCTCACAGCAACCTCCAATTCCTGGGCTCAAGTGAGTCTCCTGCCTCCGCCTCCCAAGTAGCTGGGACTACAGGCGCCCGCCACAACGCCTGGCCATTTTTTGGTTGCAGCCATCATTGTTGTTTCGCGGGCCTAGGCTGGATTCGAACTCACCAGCTCAGGTGTACATGGCTGACGCCTTAGCCCATTGAGCCACAGGCACTGAGCCAGAAAGTTTTAATTTTACCATTTTTAATGCATCTATCTTTTCCCTTATGGCTTCTGGGTTTATGTCTTAGTTATAAGACATTACACTTCAAGAATGTGAAAATAAATGAACAGAAATACACTTATAAAGATATTGATGAGAAGATGAGGAAGATGATGGGCCATGGCTTCTGAAATCTGAAGAGGAATCATCTTCTTTTGTCACAGGAGAGAGGGGAAAGGGCAGTTGCAGATATGGGTGGGACTGTGATTTCCTATGGAGTTCCAACCCAGTGTTTTGTTTTTTCTTTATGAAAAGGTAGGAGACATCTTCTTGATGGAAGCTGAGAAGGCCCCAGGGATTCATCACAGAGCCCAGAGTGAACTAAGCAGGGAAGGAATTGTTGGCAATATGGAGGGCCTGGTGAAAGGGTTTGCTCTGCGGGGCTGTTTTCCAGGAATCTTTAGCAGTCTATGTGAAGGTGATGGGAAGATTAGTATGAACTTTTTCTATTTTTAGCTATTCTTTTATCAGTTATTATGGTTTTTAAAAATTATAGTTGAAGTACATTTGATTCTTTGGAATTTATTGAGATTTCTTTTATGGCTTAGCATATTTGAAGTTGTGCCAATTTTTCTTGAACGTATTCTTGAATCGTTGGGTATAGAGTTTATGTAGATGTAAAATTACTTGAGCTTACTAATTGTATTGTTGGTATCTTTGACAGATGTGTGTTAAAGGGTGTGGTGTTTCTTTTTTCATGGACCATAGGTCTGTATATAAACAGGTATCAGTCAGTAAGCACATGAGGTTTGAGCATGAGTGGGCCTGGTGATTAGGCAAGCAGAGATAGTCTGTGGATAGGAACGCCCCTGTGCATGGGAACTCCCCTGTGCTGTGCCTTGCATCCAGAAGATAAGGAAACAGCAGGTTGGAGAGATGAGAGGGCTTATCCCAGGATCATATAGCTAGTAAATAGCAGGCGCAGATCTTTTGGACTCAACATTAATACTCTTCCACCAATCTTTTATGCTTAGTGGAGCAGGTGATAGATTATTATTAATACGATCTTGGCCTGGTGTGGGGGGGGTTCACGCCTATAATCCTAGCACTCTGGGAGACTGAGGCAGGTGGACCGCCTAAGCTCAGGAATTCGAGATCAGCTTGAGCAAGAGCGAGACCCCCTATCTCTACCAAAACCAGAAAAAACTAGCTGGGTGTTGTGGTGGATGCCTGTAGTCCCAGCTACTCAGGAGGCTAGTATAAGAGGATCTCCTGAGGCTCAGCGCCTGTGGCTCAAGCGGCTAAGGCACCAGCCACATACACCTGAGCTGGCGGGTTCGAATTCAGCCCAGGGCCCGCCAAACAACAATGATGGCTGCAACCAAAAAATAGCCGGGTATTGTGGCAGGCGCCTGTAGTCCCAGCTACTTGGGAGGTAGAGGCAGGAGATTCGCTTGAGCCGTGATGCCACAGCACTCTACCCAGGGTGACAGCTTGAGGCTCTGTCTCAAAAAAAAAAAAAAAAGATCTCTTGAGCCCAAGAGTTTGAGGTAGCTGCAAGCAGCGATGCTATGGCATTCAACCCCAGAATGACTGAGTGAGACTGTCTCAAAAACACACCGAACACTATCTTTCTACATCATCCTTAAGCCTTCCATCTGCACAATCTAAAAGGCCCTGCCATTGAAACCTCATCAGAAACCCAGTGGATGTGTCATGTGTCATGATCCTACTTTACAAACTCCCTAAGATATAAGTGACGTATGACAGATCTTACAATGGTCGCTAAAGAATGTATTCATTTCAGATTTTTGATTGTGAACCTGTTAAGTGTGTGCATTTTGGGAGTGGGGGATGTATTAGAATCCTGGCAGGAAACAATTCACAGCACATGTTTCAAATAAAGACTGACTCTAGAGACTCCTTAGAGAGGCGTAGGCAGGCTTAAGGCAGCACAGCAAACAAGGGATGGAGGAGGGCAGGAGGAGTCTGGGGAGAGCTGGAGCTGTGGCCTGAGGGTCCGTCCACCTGATGGTCCTGGTGTGGGCAGCTCTGCTGAGACACAGCTCTGGAGCAGGGAGGGAGTGGACAGAGGAGAAAGCCAGGATCCCCCTCTCTCCCATCTCTTTTGTTTCCTCCAAGTAGCACCTCCCCAGGCTGAGCCAGCCAGGCCAGGTCAGTCTCATGGCTACAAAAGGAGCATGAGTGAGCAACCAGGAGGTGAGCACACAGAGAATGACTAGCACTGAGGAGCAATGCCAGGGTGGAGTTCATGGTCAGCATTCTAGCTACCATGATTTCTGAGACATAAGAACAAATTCTCAGGGCGGCGCCTATGGCTCAGTGGGCTGGGCACCGGCCCCATATACCAAAGGTGGCAGGTTCAAACCCGGCCCCAGCCAAACTGCGACCAAAAAAAATAGCTGGGCGTTGAGACGGGTGCCTGTAGTCCCAGCTACTTGGCAGGCTGAGGGTTTAGGCAAGGAATCGCCTCAACCCAGGAGTTGGAGGTTGTTGTGAGCTGTGTGATGCCACGGCCCTGTACCATGGGTGATAAAGTGATACTATGTCTCTACCAAAAAAAAAAAGAACAAATTATCAGAAATTAAAATGTTGAGAAAAGATTGCTTATTACATAGACGTTGCTGTATTACTATTAAACAAAATTGCTTATAATTTTGATGTATATAATATTTGAAAAGAGGTAGAATATGATGAACAGCCCTGATAAAGAATGAGTACTTTTTGAATTGAGATGATTAATAATAAATATATTTTCTATACAGCAAAACAAAAACAAGTAAAGGAGAAAAATTTAACAGAACCCAAAAATTGGGTAAGTTTTGAAAAAATGTAGATCAGGAGTATGCAAATGATTCTGAGTTAGTGACAGTCTTTTTTTTTTTTTTTTGCATTGACATTTTTTATATTTGGTATTGGTAAGACTTTAAAAAATTTTTTTTTCGGGTCTTTTTTTTTCTTAAAAATAAAAACCAACCAACAGCAATGCTGTGTAGAAGTATAACAAACATTAGAAATATGTATCATTCCAAAATAGTTACAAGAAAATTACAGTTTAGAGTCTACATCAACAAGTCCTATTTGGTGACAGTCATTTTGAAGAAAATTGTGTGAATTTAACTAATACTGAAACTTCTTTAGGATCCATTTTACAGCCTTCTAATTAGTTTGACTGTTCTACATTTGATCATCTGATTTTTTCCTTAAGGTAGAGATTTTTAAACCTTTAATTTCAATAATTATTGGAAAATAAATTTTATTACAAGAAAATTAACTTGCCTTCCCATGTGAAAATACTTGGGCGTGTGTAATATTATTTAGATAGACTATGTTGGGCTGGGTGAGATGGCTCACTCCTGTAATCTCAGCTCTCTGGGAGGTTGAGGCAGTCAGATTGCCTGAGTTCACAAGTTTGAGACCAGCCTGAGTTAGAGCGAGACCATATCTCTAAATAAACAAAATAGCCATGTGTTATGGCAGGCACATGTAGTCCCAGCTATGCGGGATGCTGAGGCAAGAGAATGGATTGAGTCCAGGAGTTGCTATGATCTTTGATGCCATAGCACTGTACTGGGGCCGACAAAGTGAGACTCTGTCTCAAAACCAAAAAAATAGATTATGTCCTATTTTTACTGTTAGGATATCCATTTTCATTTTCAATTTATTTTTTTATTTTTATTTTTATTGTTTTTGGAGACAGAGCCTCAAGCTGTCACTCCTGGGTAGAGTGCTGTGACATCATAGCTCACAGCAACCTCCAACTCTTGGGCTTAAGCGATTCTCTTGCCTTAGCCTCCCAAGTAGCTGGGACTACAGACGTCCACCACAATGCCTGACCTTTTTTTGGTTGTAGTTGGCATTGTTGTTTTGGCAAACCTGGGCCGGATCCAAACCCACCAACTCTGGTGTATGTGGCTGGCGCCGAGCCTTTCAATTTATTTAGATTTAAATGTTTCTCTTAAACAGTATTCATATCTCACTAGGCATTTGTGATCTTGGATGTTTAGGGATCCTCTCCTTTGGTAATTTATCATCTTCTAAATCAGGGGTGTCCAATCTTTGGCTCATGCTGGTTTTGCGAGGACTTTTTTTGCTTATCCGTAGCTTTGGATATCATGAAAAAAGTATGCATGGACCTTTTTTTCCTAATCAGCTTTCATTAGTGTTTGTGTATTTAATGGGTGGCCCAAGACAATACTTTGTCTTCCAATGTGTAGCAGAGAAAAGAAAAAAGGTTGGATGACCCTGTAAAGATTATTATAAAACATAATACAATGTAACATAAATTATACATGTAATATACAATATAATATTTGCCAAAGTGCCCTTTCTAAAATAGATTGAGTTGAGTAGGAAAAACAGGTGATAGGACTTTGAGTGCTACTTTTTTAAAGCAGCAGTGAACGCTATCTTTGCCTTCTTTTTCTGTGTCTTGATTCTTTTTTTTTTTTTTTTGCCTGAACTTTGTTTATTCAGCATATTTTGATTGTATCATGTGGAAAGTACTAGAGTAAGCCATAAGCCATTCCTACAAAAAGTGTTGCAGAGAATTATGGATTGCTATGACATCTAATACAGAATGTTGCTTTCAAAAGATTCCTCGCGTATAGAATATACTTGAAAATTATTAAGTTCTATGCATGTTTTCCAATTTGAAGCTATTCTAAAATTGTTTAAGGACATAATGCTTTTTCTGAGAAGTTGAAAATAGAATAACCAGTGCATGATGATGGTTCATTAAAAAAAAAAAAAAAAAAACAAGAAAAATTAAGAGATTTTGGCAGGAGTGGAAATCTGTGTTCAGTTGAGATTTAAGAATAGATGGAGAGTTAACATGCTGAGAAACACAGGGAAGCCATCCAGATGGCAGAATCAAAGCAGAGGAGATTCTTTTTTGCCTGGCCTAAAGGTCTAAAAGGCATATGCTGGAATCAGAGCTGAATTTAGAGCATGAAGAAAGCCAAGAGGAACAGGAAAGCAAGAGAGGTTTCTGAGGCAGGTCAGAATGAATCCAGACATTATAAAACAGGAACCAAGGCGTTATAGACTAGATTCTGAAATCTAGCTTTTGAGAATGTTCTCTGACAAATTATTTATCTCTCTGGTTGGTGCTAAGTGACACAGTGTTTGCTGTTTTCTGCTTTTACCCTCTCTGATTTTACCTTGCCCTGGCTTGCCTTGGTTTTTGCACAAGTATTTTGGAATTGCCACAGAATTTGAAAATTTTTCTTCTAATTGTAACAGAATTTGAGGTGGTTGATAATAATCTTAGGTAAGACAAGTTCCATTTTGCTTTGTCCCTAGAACCCTTCATTTTCCAGTTTTGGTCTAGACCCACTGCGTGTGCGCGCGTGTGTGTGTATGTCAGTGTCAGAGGATAGTGTGTGTGTGAGAGAGAGACAGAGTCTTGCTCTGTCGCCCCAGGTAGCATGCAGTGGTGTCATCGTACCCCAACCTCCTGTCTCAGCCTTCCTATTAGCTGTGACTACAGGCGGCTGCCACCCAGCCTGGCTAATTCTTTTCTATTTTTAGTAGAGCCCGGGTTGCACTCTTGCTCAGGCTGGTCTCCAACTGTTGAGCTCAAGGGATCCGCCTGCCTCAGCCTCCCAGAGTGCTGGGATTACAGCGAGAGCCACTGCATTGGCCCCGAGTCCTGCTGTGGTCTGGGGACTGCCTGTGCTCTCTCCCCGATGCACGTCCCTCCCAGGGACCCTCTGTGATTCCTGGAGCCTGTGATGTTCCTCTTTCTTGGTGGGAGTTTCTGAGACCTCATATATATGAAAAGCCAATTTTCTGTTTTCACTCTTGATGAATGGATTAGATCGGAAATCATTTTCCCTCACATTTCGAGTTTTCATCTGTTGTCTGTTACCTGTTCTCTTCCTTCCATGCCACTGCAGAAGTTAAGATATTAATATTTCCAGTGTCCTGACATTCATTATTGTGACTTGGTGTGGGTATTATCTTCACTACTGTGCTGGGCACTTCTTCCCAATCTAGAAATCAAATTCTGTTCTGAGAAAAATCTTTGCATTATTTCTTAGGTAGCTACCTCCTCTCTTTTTCCCTCTGTTCTTTCTTTGTGGAGTTCCTTTTTTGTCAGATATCAAACCTCTTGATTTAATTCTCTATTTTTCCTTATATATTTCTAATTTTATTGTTAATTATTTATTATATTTTCTGTAATGTTCTCTCAAATTTACCTTTGAATCTATTCTCTGAGATTTTATTTTTGCTACCATATTCTAAACTTCCAAGTGCTCTCTTTTATTCTTTTTTTTTTTGAGATAGAGTCTCAAGCTGTCACCCTGGGTAGAATGCCATGGTGTCACAGCTCACAGCATCCTCAAACTCATGGGCCCAAGCGATTCTCTTGCCTCTGCCTCCCAAGTAGCTGGGACTACAGGTACCCACCACAATGCCCAGCTATTTTTTGGCCAGGGCTGGATTTGAACCTGCCAGCTCTGTTGTTTGTGGCCGGCGCTCTAGCCACCTGAGCTATAGGCACCAAGCCTCTTTTATTCCTTTATTTTTATTTTATTTTATTTTATTTTTTTATTTAAAAGAGTCTCACTTTGTCGGCTCGGCACCTGTAGGTCAGTGAGTAGGGCTCCAGCCACATACACCAAAGCTGCTAGGTTTGAGCCCATCCCGGGTCTGCTAAAGCAACAATGACAACTGCAACCAAAAACTAGCTGGCAGGCGCCCGTAGTCCCAGCTACGTGGGAGGCTGAGGCAAGAGAATCGCTTTAGCCCAAGAGTTTGAGGTTCCTATGAGCTGTGATACCACGACACTCTACCGATGGTGACATAGAGAGACACTATGTTTTGTTGTCTCAACAACAAAAAAAAGATATCACTTTGTCGCCCTGGGTAGAGTGCTGTAGTGTCATAGCTCACAGAAACCTCAAACTCCTGGGCTCAAGTGATCTTCCTACCTCAGTCTTCCCAATAGCTGAGACTACAGGTGCCAGGCTAATTTTTCTAATTTTAGTAGAGATGGGGCCTCACTCTTGCTCAGGCTGTTCTCCAACTCCTGAGCTCGAGGTATCCTTCTGGTTCAGGCTCCCAAGGGTGCTAGGATTATAGGCATGAGCCACTTCTACTGGCCTATCTCTTGTCTTTTTGACAAAAGTTTTCCTAGGGGGTGTGAGGTGGTATCTCCCTGTGGTTTTGCTTTGCATTTCCCTGATGAATAGTGATGTTGATCACCTATTCATATACCTGTTGTCTTTGTTTTTCTTTCTGGTATTCTATTACAGCACATTTTTATGAATGTCTTTGGAGAAATGTCTATTCATATCCCTTTCTCATTTTTTTTGGTGGGGGGTGGAACAGAGTCTTACAATGTTGTCCTCGGTAGAGTACTATGACATCACAGCTCACAGCAACTTCAAACTCTTGGACTTATGTGGTTCTCTTGCCTCAGCCTCCCAAGTAGCTGGGACTATAGGCACCTGCCTCAATGCCTATTTTTTGTTGCAGTTGTCATCATTTAGCTGGCCTGGGCTGGGTTCGAACCCTCCAGCCTTGTTGCATGTGGCTGGCACTGTGACCACTGTGCTACAGGTGCCAAGCCCCGTTTCTCATTTTTTAAATCAAGTTACCCTTTTTTTTTTGCCTTTTAAATTGTGTTAGTTCCATATGTGTGTGTATACACACACACAAATACATATATATGTATTTAGATATTAACCCTTTATCAGAATATACAGTTCATCAATATTTTCTCCCAGCCTGTAAACTGCCTCTTCATTTTGTTGATTGTTTCTTTGGCTGTGCAGCTTTCTCTTTTGATATAGTACTAATTGTTTATTTTTACTTTTTATGTTTTTTAAATTTTATTTTAATTAATTTTTTTAAGACAGAGTCTCACCCCAGGCTAGAGTGTAGTGGCATCACCCTAGCTCACAGCAACCTCATACTCCTGGGTTTAAGCAATCCTCTTGCTTCAGCCTCCTTGGTAGCTAGGACTACAAATACTCATCACGGCTAATTTTTCTATTTTTCAATTTATTTTATTTTATTTTTGTTTTTGAGACAGAGCCTCAAGCTGTAACCCGGGGTAGAGCGCTGTGGCATCACATCTCACAGCAACCTCCAACTCCTGGGCTTAAGTGATTTTCCTGCCTCCACCTCCCAAGTAGCTGGGACTACAGGCGCCCGCCACAAGCCTGGCTATTTTTTGGTTGCAGCCGTCATTGTTGTTTGGCAGGCACAGGCTGGATACAAACCCGCCAACTCAGATGTATGTGGCTGGCGCCTTAGCCACTTGAGTCACAGGCGCCAAGCCTAATTTTTCAATTTTTTGTAGAGACAGCATTTCACTCTTGTTCAGGCTGGTCTCCAACTCTTGAGTGCAAGCGATTGTCCTTCCTGGGCCTCTCAGAGTGCTAGGATTACAGGCATGAGCCACCATGCCTGGCCTGGTTGCAGGTTTTATATTGAGGTTCTTAATCCATTTTGAGTTGATTTACTTTTGGTATATGGTATAAGATCAGTGCCCGGTTTTATTCTTTTGCATGTAGATAACTAGTTTTCCCAGCACCATTTATTGAAGACACTGCTTCTTTCCCTACTGTACTTTATAGAGTTTTAACAGCTCTTATTTTTCTCAGTATTTATTTTTATTTTTATTTTTATTTTATTTTTATTTTTTTTGAGACAGAGCCTCAAGCTGTCACCCTGGATAGAGTGCTGTGGCATCACTGCTCACAGCAACTTCCAATTCCTGGGGTCAAGCGAGTCTCTTGCCTCCGCCTCCCAAGTAGCTGGGACCTTGGGCGCCTGCCACAACGCCCAGCCATTTTTTTTTTGGTTGCAGCTGGCATTGTTGTTTGGCGGGCCTGGGCTGGATTCGAACCCGCCAGCTCAGGTGTACGTGGCTGGCGCCTTAGCCCGTTGAGCCACAGGCGCTGAGCCTTTATTTATTTATTTTTTTTTGAGACAGAGCCTCAAGCTGTCAGCCTGGATAGAGTGCTGTGATGTCACAGCTCACAGCAACCTCCAACTCCTGGGCTTAAGCGAGTCTCCTGCCTCAGCTTCCCAAGTAGCTGGGACTATAGGTGCCCACACAATGCCTGGCCATTTTTTGGTTACAGCCGTCATTGTTGCTTGGTGGGCCCAGGCTGGATTCGAACCCGCCAACTCAGGTGTACGTGGCTGGCGCCTTAGCCCATTGAGCCACAGGCACCGAGCCTCAGTATATTAATTATGTGGATTTCACTTTTACTTTTGGAGTTTCCTTTTATACTCTGCATACTTCTGTTTCCTCTAATTTTTTTATTCTTCTGTACATTTGCTCTGCTTTCTTTCTTTTTTTTTTTTTTTTGCAGTTTTTTTTTTCTTTTTTGCCTGGGCCGGGTTTGAACCTGCCACCTTCGGTATATGGGGCTGGGTTCCCTACTCCTTTGAGCCCATGGGCGCCGCCTTCCTTTTTTTCTTTTTGAGACAGAGTCTCACTTGGTCACCCTAGGTAGTCACAGCTCACAGCAACCTCACTCTCTTGGGCTTAAGTGATTCTCTGGCCTCAGCCTCCCAAGTAACTGAGACTATAGGTGCCTGCCAGAACATCCAGCTGTTTTTTGTTGCAGTTGTCATTGTTGTTTAGCAGGCCCGGGTTGGGTTTGAACTCACCAGCTACGGTGTGTGTGGCTGGCGCTGTAACCATTGTGTTATGGGGTCTGAGCCTGCTTTCCAACTTTTACCTTGGATTTTTTTTTTTTCCAAATTTGTATTGATTCTTGGCTGCCAAATCACTTAGTTTTCTCAGGTCCGAACAAGCTGATTGAAAGCTCTGTCTTTAGAGGTTTGTTGACTATTATGCTTCACTGGAAGATGATTTGGCAGGGATCTAGGTTTTTCCTTGAGAGAAACCACATAAAGTGCCTTTTGGGCTTTTGTTCTGGAAATCATTCAGCTTCTCCAGAAAAATTCCTTTTTTTTTGAGACAGAGTCTCAAGCTGTCACCCTGAGTAGAGTACCGTGGCGTCATAGCTCAGTAACCTCCAACTTGGGCTCAAGCAATCCTCTTGCCTCAGTTTTTCTATTTTTACTAGAGATGGGGTCTCATTTTTGCTCAGGCTGGTCTTGAACTTGTGAGCTCAAGCGGTCCACCCACCTCGGCCTCCCAGAGTGCTTTACAGGCATGAGACATCTGAAAAATTCCTTTAAAATTTTTTTTTTTTTTTTTTTTAGAGACAGGGTCTTGCTGTGTTGCCCAGGCTGGCCTGAAACTCTTGGGCTCAAGTGATGCACCTGCCTTAGCCTTCTGTGTAGCTGGGATTACAGGCATATGCCACTGCACCTAACTATCTAGAAAAATTCTTCTAATATCTTGCTTGCTAAGAATGAGTCTGACTGTCATTTTGGGAGGAGCCCATCTAGGAAAGAAGGGGAAGATTACATGGTTAATAAATGGTAGAGGGCAGCAGTCCACGACCTTTTTGGCACTAGGGACTGGTTTCATGGAAGACAATTTTTCCATGGATAGGGGAGGATGATTATGAGATGATTCAAATGCATTACATCTCTCTTTCACAACATCAGGCATTAGATTCTCACAAGGAGCGTGCAGCCTAGATCCCTCACATGCAGTTTGTAGTAGAGTTCACTCTGCTATGAGAATCTAATGCTCCTACAGATCTGACAGGAGGCAGAGCCCAGGCGATGATGTGAGCAATGGGGAGAGGCTGTGAATGCAGATGAAGCTTTGCTTGCTCACCTGACCCTCACCTCCTCCTGTATGCTCACTTCCCAACAGGCCATGGACAGTGCTGGTCTGCAGCCTGGAGGCTGGGGACTGTAGATGGGGGGATGTAAATTCAAGTTCAGTGACTTTGGAGACCTTGTTCTGGGCTGCCACGCTTATCGCCTCTAGTATTAAATCCTAATTAGGGCTTCATAGCCTTTTATTTTTCCCAATGGTTTTGCAATGGTTAAAATACACATTCAGATTTACCATCTTCGCCTTTTTTTTTCTATTTTTTATTTTTTCGAGACAGAGTCTTAGTTTGTCCCCCTTGGTAGAGTGCCGTGGTGTCATAGCTCACAGCAACCTCTAATCCTTGAACTCAGGTGATTCTCTTGCCTTAGCCTTCCAAGTAGCTGGGACTATAGGTGCCTACCACAATGCCTGGCTATTTTTAAAGATTGGGTTTCACTCTTGCTCAGGCTGGTCTTGAACATGTGAACTCAGGGCAATCCACCTGCCTCGGCCTCCCAAAGTGCTGGGATTACAGGCGTGAGCCACAGAGCCCGGCTATCTTAACCATTTTAATAGTTCAGTTCAGTGATATTAGGTATATTCATAATGTTGTGCAATCATCACCACCATTTATGTCCAGAACTCCTTTCAGCTTGAAAATGGAAACTCTCTCTCTATATATATACCCATTAAACTCTATATACCCATTAAACAAGAGCTTCCCATTACCCACTCCCTCTAGTACCTGGAAACCACTTTTTCTGCTTTCTGTTTCTATAATTTTTAACTACTCCAAGTACCTCATATACGTAGAATCATACAGTATTTGTCTTGTTCTGACCGGCTTATTTCACCCACCATAATTAACGAGCTCAGTGTGCATTCCTATTTTAGTGTATGTCAGAATTTCCTTTTTATGTCTGCATAATAGTCCAGCCTTATAGCCTTTTACATTAAGTTTTCTTTTACTTTTTGTATATAATATGTATAATATCCCTCTTAGTCCTATCTACAGCACAGTTAGGAACACTCTGTACATGAGTATATTTAAATTATTTGCATGATAGAGATTTATAATTTGTTCTTAATTTGCAGCTTTTTACAAGGAGCAAACCTCCAAAGGGCCTGTATGTTCATGGAGATGTTGGTAAGTGTGTTAAAATAAACTTTGATTGGGCCAAACAGAAAGTTTCCCAGCTTTCACTGAGCGATAACTTCCATTTCCATCCTTCAGTCCACTGCCAGCAAAAGAATAAGATGAGACAGGATAAAATAGGAGAGAGGAATGGGGGACAGAGGGCAGTTATCCCATTTCATAAAGTTATTCATTTTTATTTCTTGTAGGGTGTGGCTATGGTTTAAGGCAGAATTAGTTACTATGTTAGAGTGCAAACCTTACCTAACAAAAGTGAGTTGCTCTCAGAGAAGGAAATCATCTATGGAAAGGTTATTAGATAAATCAGAATCTTATCACTTAGCACTATTTGACTAAGCATAATACTTTAAAAAAACAAGCTCTTCTCTTTAACTTTTAATTTCCACTAATGTTTCTACTCATAATCTAGCCATTAAATTAATAACTCACTTATTATTGTCCTTAAACTAGTTGGTAGTAGATATTCCTTTTTTATTTACTTATTTTTTTTTTTTGAGACAGAGTATCAATATTAGGGTGACCCTCAGTAGAGTGCTGTGACGTCACAGCTCACAGCAACCTCAAACTCTTGGGCTTAAGTGATTCTCTTGCCTCAGCCTCCCTGGTAACTGGGACTACAGGTGCCCACCCCAATGCCTGGCTATTTTTTGTTACAGTTGTCATCATTGTTTACCAGGCCAGGGCTGGACTCGAACCCGCCAGCCTTGGTATATATAGCTGGTGTCCTACTTACTGAGCTACAGGTGCTAAGCCGATAGTAGATACTCTTTTTTTTTGAGACAGAGTCTCAAGCTGTTGCCCTGGGTAGAGTGCCGTGGTATCACAGCTCACAGCAACCTCCAACTCCTGGGCTTAAGCGATTCTCTTGCCTCAGCCTCCCAAGTAGCTGGGACTACAGGCGCCTGCCACAACGCCCGGCTATTTTTTGGTTGTAGTTGTCATTATTGTTTGGCAGGCCCAGGCTGGATTCGAACCCTCCAGCTCTAGTGTATGTGGCTGGCGCCTTAGCCATTTGAGCTACATGTGCCGAGCCCCGATAGTAGATATTCTTTATGTGTACATGGTAGCATTTGCTTGGTCTCCCAACATTGGACACAACTCACATTTTGTTGGAAACCTTCTGAGCAGTCACTTACTTTCTAGATTTTCCTAATCAATTAATGTCTTGCTCATTAAGTCTTCTCTGACCTCGTTCTTACTGAAATTGTCTGTTTTCTGGTTTCTGTTTCCTTCAAACAAGTCTTTTTCTCCTAGTCGTAAAACTCTCCCTGGTTATGCATATCCACGAATGTGTGGAAGGTGGCTCCCACTTCCCTTGGCCTCATTGCCTTCTCTTCTGTTAATTACTTATTTTATTGGCACACTCAGCTCACATTTGCATATAACGAGATCAGTTTTGGACCTAGATTAATATACACATTCCAGGATCCCCTCCAGCCATAACACATTTTCCTTAGAAGAGAGTGGTAGTAGGAGATATCTTCTTAGTAAAATTTTTAGAACGAGAGGAAACAAAGAAATTGAATAGTTTTAGTAGCTTACAGGCAAAACTGGTCTTTTCTCCTCCTTGTTTTTCTGATTTTGCTTACTAATGCCTTTAAATACCTGTTTTACATTTACAAGTTTAAACAATCTAATAAAAAGCTAACAATACAGATTGACCCTTAAAATTCTTCAAGTTGTTGAAAATTACAAATTTAAAAAATGTTAAAGAAGCTCAAACTGTTATTTTTCTTGTTTGTTGACCAACTGGTATTTTTCAGACCAATGTAAACTTACTTCTTATTTAGAAAACAGGTTATGGCCCAGAACAGTGTCTCATGTCTGTAATCCGAGCACTCTGGGAGGCAGAGATGGTGGATTGCTTAAGCTCAGGAGTTTAAGACCAGCCTAAGCAAGAGTGAGACCTCCTCTCTACTAACAAAGTAGAAAAAGTAGCCAGGCATTGTGGCGGGCACTGTAGTGCCAGCTACTCAGGAGGCTGAGACAGGAGGATCACTTGAACCCAGGAGTTTGAGGTTGTTGGGAGCTATGATTAATGATGCCAAGGGCACAGCATGCAGGGCAACAGAGTGAAACTCTGTCTCAAAAAAAAAAAAAGAGAGAGAGAAAAAAAAATAAAGCAATTTATACTAGACGCTTCATCAAATGATTATGCCTGCACCTTTGGGCACCAGGACACCACTAGTGGGTCTCATGCTTTGAGCTCTTATTCTGTGTCTCCTGAGAACATTTACTTCCAGCCTTCACTTTTCTGCTCAGTCATTGCTAAAATCAACATCTTTGTTCCTCCTGTTACCTTAACCACTTAACCATATGGAGATGGTTAATAAAGCACAACTGCTTCTACTTCTGCAAAAGGACTTAAAAAAAAATCTATGAAAGTTGTTGGATCTTAGTTTGGAAAATACAGCTGTATTTTAACTAATTAAAGGGAGGTAAAATACAAGTTAGTCATCTGAATGCTGGAAAGAATTAGAAGACGTGATAACATGGAATGTTCAGATAGGCTGTGTGTGTGGTAATCTTTGGTTGGAAATATCTTTGTAATATAGAGATGGGAAGAGAAAGGAATTCTGAAATAGGAAGTGAGATGAATGTTTTGGTGGCTGTAATCCATTTAGTTTAGAATTCTTACAAAATAGGTAATGAAAGTAGATCAAGTTCTCATTTTGGACTGCAGGTGCCCGCCACCACACCTAACTAATTTTTTCTCTTTTTAGTAGAGATGGGGCGTTACTCTTGCTCAGGCTGGTCTTGAACTCTAGACTTCAATTGATGCTACAGTCTCAGCCTCCCAGAGGGCTACAATTACACACATGAGCCACCATGCCCCCCACCTGTTGTTTTTGGTAACAGAGTCTCATTTTGTTGCCTGGGCTAGAGTTCTGTGGTCTCACCCTAGGTAACTGCAAAGTCAAACTCCTGGGCTCAAGTAATTCTCCAGCTGGAACTATAGGTGTGCCTCTAGGCGGGGCTAATTTTTTCTGTTTTTGGTAGAGACAGGTCATGTTCTTGCTCAGGCTGGTCTGAGATACTATGTCTGGCCTGAATATATAATTTGTTTTATAGCCGGATTTTTCTAATGGATCTTTGTGAGATGGTGTGAGTCCTCCATCTTTGTGTTTTGCAAGATTGTTTTGGACTGTGTGTGGTGGCTCTGTCTATAATCCCAGCTCTCTGAGAAGTGGAGACAGAGAGGATACCTGGAGCCCAGAATTTGAGACTAGCCTGGGCAGCAGAGCAGACCTTATCTCTAAAAAGAGAGAGAGAGAGAGATTGTTATGGTTATTCTATGGCCTTTACATTTTCATAAACATTTTAAAATTACATTGTCAAGTTCTAAAAAAAAATCATCTGCAATTTTGACTGGGATTGTGTTGGATCTATAGATCAACTTGGAGGGAATTCATAATTTAAAATGTTATTTTCTGGTCCTTGGGCATGGTATATTTCTGCATTTATTTAGCTCTTCTTTTGTTTTGTTTTTTTTTGAGACAGTGTCTCACTATGTAGCCCTTGGTAGAGTGCTGTGGTGTCACAGCTCACAGCAACCTCCAACTCTTGGGCTTAAGCGATTCTCTTGCCTCAGCCTCCCTAGTAGCTGAGACTATAGGTACTCGCCACAATGCCCAGCTATTTTTTGTTGCAGTTGTTCAGCTGGCCCGGGCCGGCTTCGAAACCGCCACCCTCGTTGTATGTGGCTGGCAGGGTAACCACTGTGCTATGGGTGCTGAGCCTATTTAGCTCTTCTTTAATTTCTTTCAGTGGTATTTTATAGTTTGTGCAGAGGTCTGCCATTTTAAAAATTGATACATAATATTTGTACATATTTATGGTATATATATGTGACATCTTGTTACATGTATAAAATATGTAATGATCAAGTCAGGGTATTTGGGGTGTCCATCACCCTAAGTGCTTATCATTTCCTAAGGGTTTGGCACATTTCAAGTCCTCTCTTTTAGCTATTTTGACATCTACAATACATTGTTGTTAGCTACAGTCACCCTATTGAACATTACTACTTGTTCCTTCTCTCTAACTTTTTATCTAATGATGTGTGTGTACTTTCTTTTTTTTGAGACAGAGTCTCGTTATGTCACCCTTGGTAGAGTACTGTGGCGGCACAGCTCACAGCAACCTCAAACTCTTCGGCTTAAGTGATTCTCTTGCCTCAGCCTCCCAAGTAGCTGGGACTACAGGCACTTGCCACAGTGCCTGGCTATTTTTTTTTTCTTAAGAGACAGAGTCTCACTCTATAACCTTTGGTAGTGGATGCTATGGCGTCATAGCTCACAGCAACCTCCTCCTAGGCTTAGGTGATTCTCTTGCCTCAGCCTCCCGAGTAGCTGGGACTACCACAACACCCAGCTATTTTTTGTTGTAGTTTTGGCCGGGGCTAGGTTCAAACCTGCCACCCTTTTTAGTTGTAGCTGTCATTGTTTTGGCAGGCCGGAGCTGGATTAGAACCCACCAGCTCCGGTATATGTGGCTGGCACCCTAGCGGCTGAGCTATAAGTGCCGAGCCTGTGCATATACTTATTTTTTAATTTAATTTTATTGTTTTTGCAGTTTTTGGCTGGGGCCAGGCCTGAACCAACCACCTCCAGTATATGGACCCGGTGCCCCCACCACCTCTAGTATGTGGGGCCAGCGCCCTACTCCAAGAGCTACAGGCACTGTCCCTGTGCTGGTTTCCTTCTAGATACTCAACCTCTCTTCATACCTTCCTTCTCGGCCTCTGGTATCTATCACTCTGTCAATCTGTTATCTTTACCTTCATGAGATCAACTTTTTTTTAGCTCCCACATATGAGTGAAAACGTGTAATACTTGTCTTTCTGTGTCTGGCTTATTTCACTTAGCATAATATGTTCAGATTCATCCATGTTGCTACAAATGACAGGATTTCATTTTTTATGGCTGAAGAGTATTCCTCTGTGCAGATATACAAAAAAAGTTTTTTTGAGGCATAGTCTCTGTCACCCTGGGTAGAGTGCCCTGGCACCATAGCTCATAGCTCTAACTCCTGGGCTCAAGTGATCCTCTTGCCTCAGCATCCTGAGTAGCTGGGCCTACAGGCACCCACCACTATTTTTTGTAAAGACAGGGTCTCATTCTTGTTCAGGCTGGTCTCAAACTCCTAAGCTCAACCAATCCACTCACCTATCATAAGGTAAATAAATAATCCCATTAAACACTCCCAGAGTGTTAGGATTACAGGTGTGTGTGAGATACCGTGCCCAGCCCCAGATTTTCTGTTGATGGACAACTTAGGTTGATCCCATATCTTTACTATTGTGAATCGTGCTGCAATAAACACGAGGGTGTAAGTATCTCTGTGATGTGCTGGTTTCCTTCTAGATACTCAGAAGTGGGAATGCAGGATCATATGGTAGTTCTATTTTTAGTTTTTTGAGAAAACGCCATACCGTTTTTCATAATGGCTGTACTAATTTACATTCTCACCAATAATGTATTAAGAGTTTTCACCGGCATCTGTTAGTTTTTGCCTTTTTAGTAGTAACCATTCTAACTGGAGTGAGGATGTCTCACGGTGGTTTTGATTTACATTTCCCTGATGATTAGTAATGCTGGGCATTTTTTCATGTACCTGTTGGCCGTTTGTATGTGTTCTTTCATGAAATGTTCATTTCTAGAAATAAATATATTAAAGAGACATCTGCATTGCCATGTTTATTGCAGCGCTATTCACAATAGCCAAGATATCGAATCAACCTTAGTGTCCATCAAAAGAAAATGTGGTATATATACATAATGGGATATTATTTAGCCATAGAAAAGAATGAAATACCATCATTTGCAGCAATATGGGTGTAACTGAGGCCATTATGTTTAGTAAATTAAGCCAAGCACAGAAAGATATCGCATGTTCTCATTCTTATGTGAGAGTTAAAAAAGTGGATCTCAGGGAGATGGTTAGCAGGTTGGTAGATGCCAGAGGCTAGAATTGGAAGAGGGACAGAAAGATAAAGGGGGGAAAACATATATGTATATGTATATATATGTGTGTGTGTGTGTGTGTGTGTGTATAAATGTATTTATCAACACTGAACTCCACACTTAAAAAAGGGTACAGATAACAAATTATATAGGGTATTTTACTTCAATAAAATATAAAGCAAATGTCTATTCATGTCCTTTGCTTTTTAACAGGATCATTTATTTTCTCATTGTATTTATTGCTTTATATTAAAAAGCTTTTTCTTTTTAATTATTATGGGTATATAATAGTATTTATGGGGTACATGTGACATTTTGATACAGGCATACAATGTATATAAATCAAATCAGAGAAATTGGACTATCCATCACTTCAGGTATTTTATTTATAATTTCTTTGTTTTAGGAACATTCCAATTATATTCTTTTAGTTATTTTACAGTATACCATAACTTTTTTTTTTTTTTGAGACAGAGCCTCGAGCTGTCACCCTGGATAGAGTCCCATGGCATCACAGCTCACAACAACCTCCAATTCCTGGGCTCAAGCGAGTCTCTTGCCTCTGCCTCCCAAGTAGCTGGGACCACAGGTGCCCGCCACAACGCTCGGCCATTTTTTGGTTGCAGCCATCATTGTTGTTTGGTGGCCCGGGCTGGACTGAAACCCACCAGCACAGGTGTACGTGGCTGGCGCCTTAGCCCGTTGAACCACAGGCGCTGAGCCAGTATACCATAACTTACAGTTGTGAATCATAGTCACTTTGTTGTATTTATTGAGTGCTTTATTTCTTTTCTTTATTTTTTTCTGAGACAGAGTCTCACTTTGTCATCCTTGCTGTGGTGTCATAGCTCACAGCAACCTCCAACTCTTGGGCTCAATCCATACTCTTGCCTCTGCCTCCTGAGTAACTAGGACCACAAGTGTCTGCCACAACACCTAACTATTTTTAGAGACAGGGTCTTGCTGTTGCTTAGGCTGGTCTGGAACTCCTGAGCTCAGGCGATCCACTTGCCTCGGTCTCCCAGAGTGCTAAGATTATAGCCCATGAGCCACCATGCTTGTCCTTACTCTTTTTGTTTTTTGAGTTGTTTGAGTTCCTGGTATATTCTGGATATTAGTCCCCTTAGATAATGAATTAATCCTCTTATTAATATGAAATATCTTCCTTTTTTTTTTTTTTTTTTTTGAGACAGAGCCTCAAGCTGTCCCCCTGGGTAGAGTGCTGTGACATCACAGCTCACAGCAACCTCCAACTCCTGGGCTAAAGCGATTCTCTTGCCTCAGCCTCCCAAGTAGCTGGGACTACAGGCGCCTGCTACAATGCCTGGCTATTTTTTGGTTGTAGTTGTCATTGTTGTTTGGCGGGCCTGGGCTGGATTTGAACCTGCCAGCTCTGGTGTATGTGGCTGGTGCCTTAGCCGGTTGAGTTATAGGCACTGAGCCAATATGAAATATCTTTCTTTACCTTTCATAATTTTTCTTGTCCTAAAATTTAATTTGTCTCATTAATATAATCACCCCTGCTTTCTTTTCTTTCTTTTTTTTTTTTTTGTAGAGACAGAGTCTCTCACTCTATTGTCCTCGGTAGAGTGCCGTGACGTCACACAGCTCACAGCAATCTCCACCTCCTGGGCTTAGGCGATTCTCCTGCCTCAGCCTCCCGAGTAGCTGGGACCACAGGTGCCCGCCACAACGCCCGGCTATTTTTTTGTTGTTGTTGCAGTTCAGCTGGGGCTGGGTTTGAACCTGCCACCCTCAGTATATGGGGCCGGCGCCTTACTGACTGAGCCACAGGCACCGCCCCACCCCTGCTTTCTTATGATTAGCTTAGACCATTTAATATTGGGACTGTGGTTGACCATGAACCTCAGGTGACTGAAACCTTGGCTACAGGGAGCTACTGTACTAATGCAATGGCAGTGATTAAGTTTCAACGTGTTGAAAATTACATAATGTAATTATAAGGATTAAGCATGAGAATTTCATCAAGTAGGCCTCATTTTTAAAGGCCTACATTGTCAGCTTTTTAGAAACTAGAAATGTTAAAGTTGGCAATTCTCCATCTTTAATCTACACATACAATTCATCTTCAGTATTTAGCTTAGATGCTAATCTTTATTTTTCACTGTTCTTCTCTTAATTTTCTTATTTGTTATTTTTGAGTTATCCCATAGTGCCTGAGACAGTTTCTTGTGCATAGGAATGACACTGTACATATTTATTTAATTAAGTTATTTTATTTATGATAGAGTATCATTTGAAAGAGAAGACTGAAGAATAAATAATGTGAATCTTGTCAGTGTAGGGGTACAGTTCTCTGCGGGTAACTAGACCCTGTAATGTTAACTAAATGTTGTATTTTCTAAAAACAAGATTTTCACAGAAAAGGGTACTATCGACATTTTATTTTAAGCTAGTTTAACATATAAATACCCTCTTCTAAAAAAGTAACATGGCTTTCCAGTGAAAGAGTATGGTTTCATTATCTCAAAGCTAATGAACAATCATTACAGCAATCAGTGCATACTATTTAACAGTATTTTCTTTTTTTATTTTTAAGGTACAGGAAAAACAATGGTGATGGACATGTTTTATGCTCATGTGGAAGTGAAGAGGAAAAAACGGGTTCATTTTCATGGTTTCATGCTGGATGTGCACAAAAGTAAGTGAATGATCTGAAAGAAGTGATTTTTTCAGTTGGACAAGTGCTATAAAATGGTTTTCTTCATTAACATATGATCTTTTCAAAAATTAGATTTTTGCTTGAAGTAAAATTTTATTTGGTGTCATTTGTTTGGTGCTATAGTGAAGCAATTAATAATGTGTCCAGAGTTGGTTCTTAACACCAGTTCAGTACTTGCAAATCTGAGAAGAGAGGTTACTGTATGAAGGTCAGACATTTCTTCTTTCTACTAAGGGTCAGTAGAGAATGTTAAAAATGTTCCCGTTTCAAACTGTTATCTTGATTAGGTCCTTTCCTCTGTGTTATCTTAGCATGTGGGCATTTATTTTGTATTTTGTATTTATGTTGTATGTAAGCTCTATTGCTTTGCTAAATTCTTATGCTATTTCACTTCTGCGTGGTTTGTCTACCAGCTGTACTAAAACCTCCCCAGAGGGGAACCTTGTGGTTTTCCTCTCATACTTTCAGCATTTAGTACACACAGAATGAATGAAGTGGGTGGACTTAGTGTCTCAGGCTGGAGACAAAGGAACTTTCTGACTAGATAGGCTCTCCCACCACTTGGGCAAGATGACATCTAGTCACCTATCCATCACCTGTCATTAAAAGTGACTGAAGAGTGGAGATGGAATGACTTGGAAGTTTCCTGACAACTGTAAGAACATAATAATATTTGAACAACTTATTTCGAGGTAGAAAAAAAACACAACCAATTTCAATAATCAAATTGATTGTACATGGAATTTAAGCTAAATTTTTATAGCCACACTAAAGTTTTATTTAGACTTTTAAAAAATATGTTTTACTTATCTAAAATGGTCTTACATAATATTTGGTCTGTGTTCGATTTCATCCATTTAAGGAATACATCGCCTTAAACAGAGTTTGCCAAAAAGGAAACCGGGATTAATGGCTAAATCATATGACCCAATAGCTCCCATCGCTGAAGAAATCAGCGAAGAAGCAGGTCTCTTGTGTTTCGATGAATTTCAGGTAAAGTGGAGAATTTTCATAGATGTAGAATGGTGTATTGAAAGAAATGTGAGGATTTAAGTTTTGCTGATGGTTTTATCACGTTTTGCGAATTCACTTGCTGATGGTTTAATCACGTTTTGTGAATTCACGTGACATTTTATCTTTTACCACTGACACTTTATCTGGTTCAGAAGTTGGCAAACTATGACCTGCACAAGGCAGATCTGATCTGTCTGCTTTTGCATGGTTAATAAGAAAAGAAGATGATATATATACATATATTTAATATATATAAAAAATATATTAAATATATAATATATAATAAATATTTATTTTTTATATATATATATATATATATATATTTGAGACAGAGCCTCAAGCTGTCGCCCTGGGTAGAGTGCTGTGGCATCACAGCTCACAGCAACCTCCAACTCCTGGGCTCAAGCGAGTGTCTTGCCTCTGCCTCCCAAATAGCTGGGACCACAGGCGCCCGCCACAACGCCAGGCTATTTTGGGGTTGCAGCCGTCATTGTTGTTTGGTGGGTCCAGGCAGGATTTGAACCTGCCAGCTCAGGTGTATGTGGCTGGCACCTTAGCCACTTGAGCCACAGGTGCGGAGTCATATTATATTTTTAGAGGTAGTTGAAAGGAGAAGAAAAAGAAAGTACATAAACACACACACAAAAAAAAAAGAAAAGAAAAGAAAAGAAAAAGAAAGTACAACAGAGACCCAATGTGGCTTACAAAGCCTAAAATGTTTACTATTCACTCAGTTACAAGTAAAGCTTGCCTACTTCTAAATTCTGGTTGATGACTCTACAGTTCCCCTATACCACAGAGATCATGTAATGATTATAAAATAATGTCTTTAGAGTTGTTTGAGTACTTTTATCAGTGTTATATAAAGAGCAAGTGGGTCATAAATCTCATTTAAGCCTCACCTTATACATATGTGTGATCATGGGAAGCAATCGCCTTAGTTGAACTTTTAAAATTGCTTCTAGTTTTAGGATTCTCTGAAATTATGTACTTTGTTCTTTCTTTCTTCCTTTTTTTTAGACAGAATTCTGTCAGCCTAGCTCACAGCAACCTCAAACTCCTGGGTTTGGGCAGTCCTCTGCCTCAGCCTCCCCAGCAGCTGGGACTACAGGTGCCTGCCACAATGCCCAGCTAATTTTTTCTAGAGTTAGTAGAGACGGGATCTCACTCTTGAACTCCTGAGCTCAAGGGATCCTCCCGCCTTGGCCCCCCAGAGTGCTAGGATCATAGGCAGGAACCACCACGCCTGGCCAAGTTCACTCATTTACTCTGCCAGTTCCAATAGGCCAGTAAGCCTCTCTTCTGAATT
>CAUYRH010156651.1:0-21478 GCA_963574655.1 Perodicticus potto | reverse complement strand
ATAGACATGAAAAATAGTAATCTAACATATAGCAATGTACATTGGATACTTTTTCTTCCATTCTTGAGATACTTTGTTAAGGAGAATATGTTCCAGCTCCATCCATGTAAACATGAAAGAGGTAAAGTCTCCATCTTTCTTTAAGGCTGCATAGTATTCCATGGTGTACATGTACCACCATTTATTAATCCATTCATGGGTTGATGGGCATTTGGGCTTTTTCCATGTCTTAGTAATTATGAATTGTGATCTGCATTTTTTTATGGTAATGTCTTTATGGTTTAATTTTCTGCAATTTATGAGAAAATATAGCCTAAGTAAAGCAAAGTAGGAAGAAGAAGATGTGTTGTAGACCTGGCACCACTGGGAGGAAGGAGTAAGGAGTTCTCTTTTATACCACCTGGGTCAGACCTACCCCCACCGTGGTTCAGAGGTCCGCTTGGAACCAGAGTCTTACTGCACCTGTGGACTTCTCTTGAGCCTTTTTGACAGCCCATTGGGAGGTGTGGATTGTGAGGTAGATTTAAGCTGTTGACATGATAATTAGGCCACTTTTAAGGCTCTGTCATACCTGTTGGCAGGCCCATGGGCCACAGAGTCTGCTCCATCCTTTTCTGTTGGCAGCTAAGTTCTGATTGGCAGGTTGGTAAGATGATCCCTCCTCGTCAGGTATGAGTGATCACTTGAGACAAGATTGGAGTGGGGACCACTGAGATGGGCCTGGGTAGCCCATTGTCCTTTTCCCCTAGGAAAGCTGGATTCCTATGTACTTAACACAATCACATGATTTATTAGCACTGACTTAAAGTTATTAGGCAAAGACCTGAAAACAGTCATTAGAAAGTAAGAATCACTGAAGGTATCTTCCTTTCTGGAATGCAAAGCTCTCATTTTTCTAAGAAACACAACCATCAGGATACAGGGATCCTGTCCCAGAGTCAGTGAAATAGGGAGAAATAAAGTTGCCGACACCCCAGTACTTTTCTACTCCTTTATAAGGGAATAAACTCAAAGTTTCTTCCCCAACAACTCCTGTAACTATGGCCACCCATAAGAAAACAAGGACCCCACTTTAGGCTCAAATCACATGGTGATGATTTATTATGCCTGCACAGGTGGACTGCTGCCCCAAAGGGCAAATGGCTCCTAAGTGCAGTACAGGCTGATTTTTATACTCCTTTTTGTGCTGATGTGGCAAAGCAAGCAAGTACAAAAGCAGAACGTGGTCAGTTACAGGGTGGGGTTACAATCAGGTAGTTGGCTCAGGGGTTGCTGCATGGCAGTTGGCACAGGAAAAGTTTGGAAAACTCAGTAGCCTGAGAAACTCAGTAACCTGGGAAACTCTGCTTGAGTGAGATTTCACCATTGTTTTAGGGAACTCAGAGAACTTCCTCCTTCTGTTCTGAAACCTGTTCTCAGAATTAACCTAAAGCAGGGGGTTGAGACGGACAGGGACTCAGGGGCCTTTAGGGGTCTTCTTGCCGGGGTCGGTTACCACACAACAAAGAAGATCACCACAGTAGTTGCTGAATTTACCTTGGGATCCTGCAAGAAAGCACCTTGAGGAAGGAAGGTTGGGTGAGAAACGGAGCCAGGTCTCCATTCGTCTCTAAGTCAAACCAAACCGGGGGCAACCATGCCTCTGGATTTGTAGTCATTTTGTTTTTTTAATTAAATCATGGTTGTGTACATAAATCCAATCATGGGGTACAATGTGCTGGTTTTATATACAATTTGAAATATTTTCATTGAACTGGTTGACATCGCTTTCATGGCATTTTCTTTGTTATTGTGTTTAGTCATTTATAGTCTACATTCGATAAGTTTCACCTGTACCTTCTAAGATGCACCGTAGTTGTGGACCCAACAATTACCCTCCCTTCACCCAACCTCCCCCCGCCCCTCCCCTCCCTTGCCCCTTTCCCTATGTTCTTGTGCTATAATGAGGTTATAGCCTTCATATGAAAGCTATAAATTGGTTTTGCAGTAGGGCTGAGTACATTGGATACTTTTTCTTCCCTTCTTGGGATACTTTGCTAAGAAGAAATTTTCCAGCTCCATCCATGTAAGCATAAAACAGGTAAAGTCTCCATCTTTCTTTAAGGCTGCATAATATTCCATGGTGTACATGTACCACCATTTATTAATCCATTCATGGGTTGATGGGCACTTGGGCTTTTTCCATGTCTTAGCAATTATGAATTGTGATCTGCAGTTTTTTATTGGTTATGGCTTTAGGGTTTAGCGTTCTGCAATTTATGAGAAAATATAGCCTAAGTAAAGCAATGCAGGAAGAAGAACATGTGTTGTAGACCTGGCACCACTGGGGGGAAGGAGTAAGGTGTGATCGTCACCCACCGT
Source organism: Perodicticus potto (assembly GCA_963574655.1). NCBI lineage: Eukaryota > Metazoa > Chordata > Mammalia > Primates > Lorisidae > Perodicticus > Perodicticus potto. Next base: position 19,117 of record CAUYRH010156651.1, on the reverse strand, counting down.
GAACTTGCAGCTGTGGTGAAGACAGGACCTGGAGGAGAGCGCTGGACAGCTGGTCTGGAACTGTGTGAGGCCCCTCTGCAGCTTCCAAGGGTCGCACAGCTCCAGTCCCTCCGGTGGGTCAGTAGAGCAATCAGTTTAGGAATAGAAATGCGACTAAGCATAAGTCATGAAGACACTGCAATTCTCTGAGGGATTTTGGTTTGTTTGTTCTTGTTTTTTAATAATGTAGGGCGCTGATATCTTTCTTGTCTTTGAGGGTTACCATGATGCTCACAGACTTATATTTTTTATACTTGTTATTACATTATAGTCCAATCAGAAACCAGGCGAGTATATCGTGTTTTATAAAGTCTGAAAAAAACACACTATTTCTTACGCCTTACACTTTCTCCTCTACAAACTCAATCTTGATTAAAAGTAGCCATTGCTCAGACTAGAAAACAGTAATACTCACAGTAATGTGGTCACCATTGCTTGTTTACCTCCTAGATTTCCCAGGGTCTGTCTCTTCACCGCCACTTCCCCTTTCAAATTCCTGCCCATTATCACTGCTTCCTAAACAGGTGGTGTGGCTGCCTCTTCCTCCCTGCCCATATTTCAACCTTTTAGAAAATGACCAGAATTATTTTTTTCTTAAGTAATCACTTTCCTTAAATTATTGCTTTTTATCACATGTAATATGAAATCCAGCTTCCTTAGAGTTCTACAGTGAGCAGGTGTGTGCCAGCCTCCCCGAAAGGCACAGAGAGCTGAGAGGCAGAAGAAAGAGGCTGACGGATATGGTCACTCAGAAGGAAACATCTCACAGGGACTTAGAAGCAGAAGCGGTGTCCCGAGAGTTCACAAGACCATGTATCCCTGTACCAGGGATACTAACAGTTAGTACCAGGCTTACTAACTATCCCCCCGGACCCAGGACTTAGATACTATAGGGAAATAATGGCAAGGACAACTGAAGCCTCTGTGAGTTTACCAAAGCATTGGTTTAACGGTAGATAAAGTGGAAACCGTAAGCATTCCTGGGACAGGGTTAATCAGAAGTCAATATGGTAGATTAGCATTCAAGACAAGTTGCTTTAGCTTCCACACTAAGCCTTTAAAAAAAGATTATGAGCCCATCCCAGCTTAATACGAATTGGGCCAGGTCATGAAATTGCTACCAGAATTTCTTTCTTCAGTAGGTACTTGGTCTTGGGGATTTAAGGAATAAACTCACAGGCCACAGATTAGTGGTAACACGATTTTATTAGACAGAAAGGAAACAGAAGGAGTAAAGAGCACCAGAGGTTCTGGCAGAAGGGAAGACCCAAGTGGGAAGAGTCCAAGGTAGGTCCTTTGTCTGGGGTCTTGAGAATGACACTTGAACAGGACTTGGTAGATGGAAACACTTTTTCAACATCAGTGAGTGTCATTGACAAGTGAATGATTATAGTCCTTCCAGCTCAGGGCAAAAAGTCAGGGTGCACCCTTCATGAAACTGCCCAGGCCTAAGAAAACTGGAGTCCCCTGTGCAGCCGTGAATGAGGGAACCCTGTATCAGAATGATATTCCAGCCATAAAGAAACAACTCCGGTGTCAAATACAAGATGCTTTCTCTGACCTTGCACTTGAACGCATTTAGCACTTATGATCAGCCCTTTCTGCCATGCTTTTCTTGGAAGATACCTTACACATCCCTGTGCAGGACTTTCCTGGGCTGAGCTTTCCTTTCTGCAGACTGCTGTCCCTCAAAGTCAGACCAATGCTGTGCTCCTGCTGCGCAGCGGGCAGCTCCACATTGCCTCACGGCCACACTGCCCCAAGTTTCTGAGCTCCTCTCTTCCAGTGAGGGCCCTGAGAAAGGAATAGTGGCTGGTGAACTATAAATACCTAAAGCAATCTAAACAACTATGAATAACAGGTTCATATAAATACAGCAAATAAGTTTTCATTTTATCTAAAAGGTGAAAAATTAATAAAGATATAAAGAAAACCCCTTCAAATTTCTGGGAGCAAATTTGATAAGAAGGTTATTTATTTAGAGATTGGCAACCTTTTAACAGCTGTTGTTTTGAGAATCCACATAAAGCATACATCAGTAATATTGTAAATAGCCCATGTCCAGACTCATTATAAATTCAGACTAGAGAGGTAATAGCCTGGTTACATTTTATAAAAAAATTGAATTAAAAAATACTATAGAGGATGGCACCTGTGGCTCAAAGGAGTAGGGCGCCTGCCCCATATGCCGGATGTGGTGAGTTCAAACCAAGCCCTGGCAAAAAAAAATAAATAAAATAAATAAATACAATAAGAACAGACTTAGTATAGTCTGTTCATGAATGAGCATAAATCTGAGTAAAAACAACATTGAGGAGAATATCTCCCCAAGGGAAATTTTCTCTTACATGTATCTTTAAAAAGATAAGCACTTTAACAATGAATTACATATGAGTACTGTTTAAAGTAATTAAAAGGCAAGTGAAATAAATAACTAAAATATTTCAAACAAAATTCATCTAAACTAAAAATATTTGGGCCACCCAGTGGAAAAAGATGGTCCTGTTTTAAGGGTTAACTGACTACAGAGATTTCGCTATAGGTTAAGTTAGGCATATTTAACTGAAAGGAAGAAGCACAAAATAAAATTTTAAAGCGTCTGCTTGAGCCAGAGTGAGGACGCCGGCCAGGGAAGCCCCTCAAGTGGCCCTGGAAAAGGGCTTGGCCTTTGTTACTAGCAGGATTTTAAAGGTAAAATGGAGCAAGGAGTAGGCTGATACAAGGTCGTCAGATAGGAACTCCCTTGGTTTACAGAGGTAACATTGAATAATGATTCACTGTACTGCAGGGTCTGAGAGCTGGTGTCCAGCCTGTGGCATTGCTAGGCTAATTTTATGGCTGCTGGCGTCGGGCAGTCTAGACCCCACAAGAAAGTGGCTTCAATAGGGAATTACTCACCTCGACGGGGAGTGAGTCGTGACTGCTGTGGCACTGCCAGGCCTCTCTTGACCCAGTAATTAACAAGGGCTTCCTTGTCTTAGATTAAAAAGTCTCTTTCTGTTCTCTCTGTTCTGTGTCAAGGGGGAAGATTATTAAAATAATTCAATAAAAATGTTACCTTATAGCCTTTCTCCTCCAAAGCCATAAACCTCATCTAATCATGATGAAAACAGCAGACAAATCAAAATTGAAGAGCATCAAAATGCTTGCCCAGTACTCCTCAAAACTTTTGGGGTCATCAAATATAAAGAAAGTCCAAAAAACTGCCACAGCTTAGAGAAGACAGGAAGAAAGGAATCTGGTGTCCTGGCAGGGTCTGGGGACAGAAAAGAAAGATGGGGTAAAATGAAGAAAATCTGAATAAAAATTAACTTGAATTAATAACAATGCATCAATAATGATTTTTTACTTATAATAGGTGTAAATACCAACATCAGATACTAATGATGCCGGAATTTCTTCTCTGTGATTCAGTGGTAAGACAGGATTTATTTATAGAAAATAAAAGAATAAAAACATCGAAGTTCCTGGCAGAGAGAACCCAGGTAGGGGTGGGGAGAAGCTCCCTGGCTCCTTCTCTCTGTCTCTCTCCCAGCTTTTTTTTTTTTAGAGGCAGAGTCTCACTCTATCACACAGCTCACAGCAACCTCCAGCTCCTGGGCTTAGCCGATCCTCTTGCCTCAGCCTCCCGAGTAGCTGGGACTACAGGCGCCCGCCACAATGCCCGGATAATTTTTTTTGTTGTTGCAGTTTGGCCGGGGCCAGGTTTGAACCCACCACCCTTGGTATATGGGGCTAGCGCCCTACCGACTGAGCCACAGGCGCTGTCCCACAATTTAAATTTAAACCTCACATCAGAGCACACAAAAACTATTTTAACTGTTTCTATGGTTAAATATAAAACCAAAGAATCATAATCTATCAACTTTTCTACCTAAACCATGAAAAATTTAGAATATTTGTCAAGGCATAAGAAAGGGTATTTTTATCCCTAAAATAAATTAGTTAGAAAGGAAAAGATATCCTTATCAGTTTACAAAATTCAAATCATTACTAATTCTTTAATTGTCTATTTTACTAGATTTAAATAAACGAAAATTATTAAAACAATAAGTTACTTTTTCAAGGGAATAAAATGAGAGCTAGAAGGAAAAGAATAAATTATTCTAGACTTTTCTAGTGCTTATTGTTCCTACATTTTTCGCATTTTGGTGTATCATAAGCAAAGGTAATATCTATTTCATATATTGGTAGAGTTTTGCATATAGCAAGTAAGACTTCAATTAGTAATAATCAGAACACAACAATTGATGAATAAAAAGGGACATAATGTTTGAGCTAAATTAATACATACTAGTCAGTGCACAAAGAAAGCCTCAAAGAAACCATCTAAGATTCTCATCAATTCAGTAATCCTTTGCAAGCACCCTTGTTCTTTCCTGTTAAAGGACAAGCGAGCTTTTAACAGGCGTCACCTGTTGTAGAGAATATCAAATGAAGAGAATAGGTTGGTTGAAATGGCCAAGTAGTTTTTGTAGAGTCACATGAAATAAAGCTGATATGCACATTGGGATGTTTTACCTTAATTTGGACTGGTTGAGCATATTTTGCTCTTCCCACCTGTCCCTTGGTAGCCCACACTTCTGGGTTAATGTCTGTCTCTAATAAGGGAAGGCATGGTATAGGTTCTTGTCCCATGTTCATATAAATGGTTGTTCTCACTTCAGTTAGAATGTCCCTCCCCAAAAGGGGAGCAGGACTTTCAGGCATGAGTAGGAAAGTGTGAGTGACCAGTCACCCCAAATGGAGCCTAAAGGCTGAGAGAAGAATTTGGCAAATGGCTTTCCAGACACCCCCTTTATACTTACAGATGGGATAGAAGACCAGGGTTGGAAAGAAGTATACGAACGGTTGCTCCAGTGTCCAGAAGAAATTCTGTCCCCTGGCCTTCCAGTGAGGCGGACCTGTGGCCCTTGAGGGTGATGACACAAGCTGGAGCCGTAAGCATCCACCCTGGGCACCTTCAGTCCAGTTTGGGAGCTGATGGGGTCACTGTCCCAGGAGGCCTCTGCCTCGGAGGACAGGCTGCCCTCCAGTGGTCACCCTTGCATTCTGGACAGGGGTCCAGTGGCTTGCCCAACAGATGGTGCTGCTGGGGACAATCTCCCTTGAAGTGGCCAGTCTGGCCACATTGGAAGCTCTTGTTTTCAGCTCCTCTGACTTCCCTCTGCCCCTAAGTGGTGCTCGTTGATCGGAGTGCCATTACCATAGCTGTCATTCTTTTCTGTATCCCTTCTCTCTCTTTCCTCCTCTTTCTCCTGATCTCAAATATCAAAGATCTTAGTGACCATTTTAAGAAGATTCTCCAGGTTATGAGGAATTGGCCTAGAGCCAATTTCTGGAGTTTTCTTAGACTCTCTGGGACCACCTGAAAGATAAATTTATCATAGAAAGTAATTTGGCCCTCTAAGGAGTCAGGTATCAACTGAGTGTTTTCTCATCACTTCCCTAAGCTGCTCAAGAAAGCCCGAGGAACCTTCATTTTGCTCTTAGTAAATAGTAGACAACTTAGAATGATTCATGGGCTCTTTCTTAGATCAACGTGAACCTTCCAGGATACATGTGAGAAATTGTTTACACCACCAGTCACCTTGTTTCTCAGGGTTCCATTTGGGAGTCTCAAAGGGAACTGCCTGTCTTCCCGTGGGGTATCTGTCCCTTTCCTCAGAGGATATGCCGCTATCAGTACTGGTCAAGAACCACAAATCACCCAACTTTCTAGCCTCATCTAAGGCTTCATTTTTCTCATTTAAAGTTAAAGTTTGATCTAGTAGGAACATTACATCTCTCCAAGAGAGGTTAAAGCTTTGTCCTAACCCTTAGGGAACATCTGTGTACCTATCTGGGTCATCATAAAATTTTCCTAAATTAACCTTAATTTGTTTTAAATTTGCCAGAGAGAATGGAATGAATACTTGGGCATTTCCCCTCTCACCACCCGTGGTTTCAACCAAGGGACACAAAGAAGAATCCAATTGCTTTCTGGAGGTCCCAGCAGGATCAGAAGAAACTCTTGAAACAGATTTTCTTGGGGTTTTCTAAAGGCTTTGAGGAAGGTGCGGAAGAAGTAGCTGGTGGGTTGTAACTAGGTGGTGACAGTGTCTGTCTCAGGAATCCCTGGCCACTTGGGGAAGTTATTACAGCTCGGAGAGCGGGATCTATCTGACAGGTTTCACACAGTTGAGGATTGTATCTGAGAAAAAAGAAAGCTTGCACTTAGGTAATTCAGACCATTTCCCCTCTTATTTACCATAATTTAGAGTACCCTCTAATGGTTATTGTTCCCCATTATAGAGTCAATACTAAAGCCAGGCCTCGGCGCAAAAGAAAACCATAGATTCCTTCTTCAGCATCTGGGGATCAAACATGTCCTGACATAGCCCAGTGGGATGTTCTGGCAGCACAGGCCAAAAAATCAGCTATCTGGGAGCCATAATGGTCCCACCTGATGAAAGTTCTCTTAGCAAGAGAACAAGTTACCTGGGTGTTCTCTTACAGAACGTTATATCAAATGTGGGAAAGAACAAACGTCCAGTATCTTAATCAATCCCACCTTCTGTGTTCCTGGGTCGTCAAAACTTCCTCTGACCAACCAAGGAAGCCTTCCAGCCAAACAGAAGGAAGCATCGTTCCAAAGTTTGGGAAAGAGCTGAGGAGAGTGGCCTCTCCAGCTGCCACACTTGTCTGGATTTAGCCACGATTACCAGTGTGGCGCTTTGTACCCATGGTCTCTCCTATGCTTATTACTTGTCAGCAGCACATCCAGAGAAATCAGGTATCAGGGGAGCCTGTTCCCACCTGACACAAGTTCTGCCCCTTTCTGATCCTGCCACTGAGTATATGCCTGTCATCAAAGTGGGGCTGAGCCCCACCCTGGAGGAAATAGCTGCTTGGTGCTGCTGGTGATCATTTTTACAAGCTTTTTCTAAACTCTCACTAACAAAGGAAAATAGGTTTTCTATCATGAGCAGGTCTGAAATGCTGTTTTCCACCCTCCTTTCTTCCCCCAAAGCTAGCAAGGCAATGATAATTAAACTCAGCAATACATCAGGACTGAGACACTTTAAAATTCTTGTATTAGAATTAGTCACAACTAGTCTTACAGAAACCTGGAATGACTTTGAACCTTTCCATTTACACTAATAGGTCAGAAAAAAATCAAATGCCCAGGGTAATTGTCTTTGCCTTTCTTCATTTTTAAAAGTTTTCTTTCCTTTTTTCTTTTAAGGAAGAGATTGAACCGCAGCCTAGAATTTATGGCCATTCTTGCCTTGGGGGTTGCCGCAGCGTCGCCCAGCGAAGCCAGGTAGGGAGTCATTTTGTCCTTTGTTCAGAGCGGAGCCAGCGTCTTGGTCTCTAATTGGTAACATGGTTGAGCTTTTTTCTCAAATACTCAAAAAGCCAATTTAATTTAATTTTGCAATGAAAGGCAATAAGAAGGACCTTACAACACACTTACAACCTCTGAAGCACACTTACAGCATTTGAAAAATACCAGAAAGAGCCAGCACCAACTTAACTAGATATGTAAAGCCATCCTTTACCAACATTCAAACAAAGCACAGGAACCAAAAGGGGAAAGAGAAAGCTGCAGAGGTGTGTAGAGGTAAGTAGAGGAGGTTTGGGATCATGGAAGCCAAGATCAGATAGTAAAAGAGCTGGGAGAGCACTTTGTCAGAAGGCCCCCCACTGCCCTGGGGTCAGAACCGTTGCTGGGACCCCAGGACCTCCGGGTGCTGCTTCTGTTTGCTCAGCTCTCAACCAGAGAAAAGGAGTGACTACAGACGGGGTTCAGAAGCCTTCTAACATTCCCTTGGGCTCCTTTTTTTTGGAGCCAAGGGGAATTAGAAAGTTTATTCCCCAACAGCTGGAGGTTGGCAGCCATACAACAAGCTTTTAGGGACGGATGAACATCTAAGTATTAGTCTTCATTATTATAACTGAAGAGAATAAAAGGATAGAGTTAAGTGGTCCCACTGCTTACCACAGATCTTCAATCCTGGAGATGTCCCCCCAAAATATGGAGTTTCTCTCTGTTGTAGGTCCTTGGTCTCAGGAATTTGGGGAATGAACCATGGATCATAGATCAGCTGTAAGATAAGATTTTATTAGAAAGGAATACAGAAGGATGAAAAAGCACCAGCACTTCTAACAAAGAGAAAGACCCCAGTGAGGATTCTACGTGGGCTCTTTATCTAAGGGTGTTACATCTTGAGAATTACACTTGGCCAGGACTTGGCAAGTAGAAAGCATTTCCAACATTAACGAGTGTTATCAACAAAGTAATGAATATAATCCCTCCAGCTCAGAGCAAAAGGTCAGGACATCCCCTTCATGAAACTGTCCAGCCCTAAGAAAACTGGGGTCCCCGTCCAGCCTCGAATGAGGGAACCCTGTATCAGTACTATTGAGAGCAAGAGTAAGCAGAGGCAGGAGATGAGAAAACTAATAGAAAATAAACCTGTTACAGCAATTTCCCCTGTCTTTAACTAGAGTTACATTTCTTTTCAAATGGCTTATCCTTAGAGAAAATAAAATTCACTCTAGACTGGATATGCAAAATAAAAAAAAAAAAACAGATTTGGCTTTTACGAGTGGCTACTACTGTTGAGGATAAAATAAGCTTCCAGTTGATTTCCACATTTGACCTTGGGTAGCAGAGAAAACTCTTTATTTTACACTAATGGTACAGGATGTTAAGTGTATGCAGGCCAGACAAAATTATGGATTTTGTATCTTTTCCAAAAGTGCACAGTAGTCAGTTCAATTTATGTCTATCTTCCCAAACGGGATAAGATATTTATTTGCCCTTGACAGGACTTAAACCTCAGATACCCATTTTCACGTAGTTAATCTAGTCCTTTACTCCTATATACACCTTCTGTTAAAATTAAAGGGGTTACCTAATCATTATGAAGATTAAAAGCTTCATTTGTTTTCCCTTAACACTCCTCAAACTATCTTTAAATCCTCATCTTTTTTTTACGTAACTATTTGAAATTATTTCGTGGTGGTTAAAAGCAAGGCTCCAAAACCAGACACAATCATATTCAAATATTTGTTCTGCAACATAAAAATTCAAGCCAGGTTAGCTTCAAGTCTCTTAACCTCTCTGTACTTTTGTGTTCTCATTTTTAAATTGAATAATGTTAAGATTAAATAAAAAATAAAACTGACACTCTAAAACAAGTAATTTGTTATACAATGCAAATGCACCCATTTCTCCTTGCCATGGGGTGATTACAGAAATGTATAAATACATCGGGTATCTTTTTTGCACTAAGGAATCAGGGTCAGTTGTATTTACGATGGAATTGAATGATTCTCGGACTGTTAAAAGTTGCCAAAATGGCATCAGAAGTTCTCTTACAAATAAAAAATACATCGGGAATATGTGACACCTCCTTATTTATTCTCCCATACTATGCCTTCGTACAAAGGAGAACTTGATTATGAATTAGTTTAACCACGCCTTTTTTTTTTTTTTTAACCCGAGAAACATAGACATGTGTTAGAAGTGGAATATGGCAAATTGTGATAAAAGGATATTAATAATGGAGTTAGAAATCAGAGGAAAGAAAACATAAATCTACTCTAGAGATTCTCATCCAGAAGTCCCAGAGGACGCCTGGGGTGTGAGAGCACAGCCAGAAGCATCTCTCCGCAAGTGCAAATATCTGTAACTGCCTCTACACAGTATGTTTAAAAAGATGCAAACTTTTCATTTGCTTTGTTTGATCCATGTTTATCCTCATACAAATAACTTCGTTAAATGGCGATTTACAGTGTTTGAGGAGTTTCTTTTCTTAAAGTTGATTATTTATTTTTTTAATTATTTTTTATTAAATCATAACTTTGTACATTGATGTATTTATGGGGTTCAGGGTACTGCTTCGATATGTTTGAGGAATTTTCAAAAGTCAGAAGTCACTTTTCACGCTGTGGAAGCTGCACTCGATGTAGGGCAGGTGGGCTCCAGGGCGGCAGGGCCTTTCGAACCCACTCCGCAGAGTGACAGCCCCAGCGGGCAGTGGGAGCACCGCCAACCCGGCATGGTGAGGGATGCCAAGACCCCCGGTTTGCACATCCAGTGCAAAGATGACCAGGATTTGGGACAATTATTTTAGTCCATCAAGTTCCACGAGGCTCTCCTAAAAATACAGTACAGACTGCGATGGGGTTTCTACCTCGGCCTCTGTGAAGACCAGCTGTGAAGTGGCCTGGCGGTCAGCGAGATTCCACACAGTTCTTGTGAGCACAGCCTGCCTTGATAGCTGGACGGCTGGTCCGCCCACATACGGAAACTTACTTACAAAATATTATACCTACGAAATATTTTTCCTTTGGGGGAAAAAGGGGGGGGAGCTCAAGTCAACACCTTTTTGACTTTATTAGGTAAATTTGTTGTTTTGGAAATATGCCATGAATGAGAGGTCATTTTGTATATATACAGAGATGGGCCCCAAGTGATGATTTGATTTAATAAACGTATGTAGTGAAAGTAGTTAGTGACAGTAAATGTGCCCCTGCTCTTCCGTCTGCCTCTTAGGGGTAACGAGCGGCTTGCACTTACGAACCATCTTCTGGCGCCTCTTCCTCCTGGTTCTCTTGTTTACGAGGCTGTCTGCGTTGTTCTGCTCAACTGTGTATCTGGGTTAACCAACCAAAAGCGTCTGAGAGGCTAAAGATGAACAGAAGCCTCATTTCCTAGAAAGAATTAGGCCACGCCGCCTCAATAATACCGCATTCAACCACTTTCGCAATTAGAGTAACTGTGACTTTTTAATGACTTTGTGAAAAGAAAAGAAAATTTCAGATCCTTCCAAATTTATTATACCAAGGGGAAATGTGACGATTTGGGGACAGAGGTGCATAACCGGGCTGTTTTTCTGTGGTGCCGCGCTTGTGCTCCTGACCTTGATGCCGCACCTGTGCTCCTGACCTTGGCGCAGCGCCTGTGCTCCTGAACTTGGCGCAGCGCCTGTGCTCCTGACCTTGGTGCAGAGCCTGTGCTCTTGACCTCGGTGCAGCACCTGTACTCCTGAACTTGATGCACCACCTGTGCTCTTGACCTCGGAGCAGCGCCTGTGCTCCTGACCTTGGTGCCAAGACGCTATACACCAACCAGGCTCCCTACTGTTTCTTCAAATCTAGACTAAACGATGTCGGCAGCCGACAACATTGTTACTTCTTTTCAATGGAATAGTAAGCAACCCTTTAGAATGTAATCAGTAATAGCCAATCCAATCTTTGTGTTAACCTTGTATTAAAAATGCTATAATCTTATTCAGCACCCGTTCTCAGATACATAAAAGGGCCGTATTTTTCCCCTCACTGAGAGCATTGATCACCATTCTTTGGTGCCCACATTTTCCTCACCAGCTGCCCTCACATTTAGCCCTGGATTAAACTCTTTTAATTACAATTATTAACTACAAATATTTAAGTTGATAAATTCTTCCCTACTCATTCATAGCAATTTTCAAACTCTAACTTGTCCTTTTTGTTTGTTATTTCCAGAAGCTCCAAAATCAAAATACATTTTCTCTAGTCCAATTCTGAAAAATGTCCTTTTAAAAGAAAGTTTCTTATTTTTTTTTATTTCCGGTCTACATAATTCTAGGAGATAGAAATTCCCATGTTCTGTAATTTATGCAACATGTGTAAAATGCACCCTCCTTTCTTAGTAAGTTAATAACACTTTCACTCTTGTCTCTACCTTTCATTCTGATAACAAAATGGTTATCAGAATGGTTTTGCCGTTAACTGATAATATTTTCTCTGGCATATATTCTCGCATGTTATATTTTTAAATTTTTTCTGAAATATAATTTCTTATATTCTGGATACACAGCTGATAGGTATGTTTTAAAGGACAGAATACATTTTTAAGAAATTCCTTAGGGAGGGGAGGGGGGAGGATGGGCAGAGGAAGGGTAATTGGTCGGATCACACCTAGGGTGCATCTTAGAAGGGTACAGGTGAAACTTACTAAATGAAGAATATAAATGTCTTAACACAGTAAGAAAATGCCATGAAGGCTATGTTAATCAGTTTGATGAAAATATTTCAAATTGTATATAAAACCAGCACATTGTACCCCATGATTGCATTAATGTACACAGCTATGATTTAATTTTTAAAAATGGCAAAAAAGGAAAAGAAAAGAAAAGAAATTTCTTACTGGAAGACACAAGTATAGTCTAGCTGAGGAAGGGGTCCGTGGGGCGGCAGAAAGGTCCGCAGGTGATTGGCCGGCTCTCACCTAATGTACACAAGGTGAGGGTATTCAGCAGCTCCCTGGATGAAGGGCTCAAGTCCAACTTGAACTTTACCTGAGAAATGAAAACAATGTAACCTAAACATTGTGCCTTCACATCAATTGAAATAACAAAATTTGCCCACCCCGAATTAAGGCATCCATTGAAACATCTTACCTAGACTCTAGTCAGTTAGTATTCGTGCTACCGTGAGCACCAAACACCACGAATTTTCACCTAGCTTGAGTGAGAGGAGCTGCAATGGAGGTGGGTTTGTGTGTTGTGTTTGTTCCCACCATGTTACGGGTTGGTTCTTATACTCACCTGAACTGATACAGGTGTCCACACTGTCGGGGTGCACTTCTTCCATGTTCCGGCTTCCTATCAGGTGAGGACAGGTGTTTTGCTCAAGTGAGATGTGGTGGACAGAAGATGAAGAATTCTGGGCTGACACAGAACATCTCTGGGCATGGTATTTGAAATACTTATGACATACCTCATCAAGACTCAGACTGTGGTCAGCTATAGGTGTAGTCATTAGGGTACAATATTGCCCCTCTACTTGTTAATAGGGGATTCACTCCCATTTCCCAATTGTAATCCATCCTAATGCTGCTTCTAAGATTTTGCATCTCATGCTCATATACTTGCCCATATTTTAATTTGTCATTTCCTTTCTTTTTTTACAATTTCAAACTTTAGTCAAGGTAGTTTATATGTGCAACAATAGCTTATAAAGGCTCATAATTATGTCCACGTTTTCTGGTCTAATATCAACAAAATTGGATAACTCCCTTGTGGGGAAGTATTTAGATTTAATCCCACTTCAAATGATAGATGTACAAATTTCTTCCTGCAGGGCAGACTCAGAATATCTGTGCTCCCTTAGATTAGAAGAAAATGTCATTCACATCATCCAAAAGGAATCATATGCAGAATAGTAATAAACTTCCACAAACTAATAAGAAAAACAGGAAACATAATTATAAAAATGGGCAAAGGGCTTAAGTACGTACTTCAAAACAGCACATCAAAAAGGTCATTTAATACACGTATACCAAGCCATAATGATTTACCACTTCTGGCCCATAAGAAAGGCTAAAAGTAGAACTTTGCTTGGGAAAGTAACCTACAAAAAAGCGACAGTTACTATTCAGTGAGAACACTCAACAAGTTTACACAAATGTATATAACAAAAATATACACAAAAATAATTATTGCTGCAGTATTTGTAAAGGTCAAGGTAGGAAATAACCCAAATGCTGACTAAAAGCACAATTTCTACTAACATGCGGCACTCAGTAAGTGGAGCTCCTCTGCCCTGTGAAAAGAGAACCCGATTTTTAAGCACCTAAGTGGAAAGTACTCACAGACGACACTGAGTGACGAAGGCAGACAGAAAATAACACACGTTGCATAATTCCTTCAGTGAAACTCTCAAAATAAGCAAAAACAATACTTACCGCTAGAAGTCATGGAGATGTTTATCTTTCAGGAAAAAACAGGTTAATGATTAGCAGGGACGCAGGCTGGGATTCCAGCAGCTGGAAATGGTCTGTCTGGTTGTACAGGTGTGTTCACTCGGTGATAATTTACTGAGCAGGACGTTTATGTTTTGTCCACCTTTCCATGTCATGTTATAATGGAATTTAAAATATTTAATAAAGCAAATAACAAAGTTTATTTTATACTGTGCATGTTCATTTTCTTGAATATTGATTTGATCACACACAAACCTTCTTACATGGAATGTCTAGAGTGACAGTTTCTCTATTCTAACTCATCTCATTAGTTTAGATATTTGGAACATATTTCAAATAAAATTAAAGTGATGATCAAAATGCAACTGAAGTAATACTCCAGAAATTCCCATGAATCGAAAAGGGAACAACCATCCAAGTGCAAAATGATGTTTCTTAAGGTTTCCCTGCACCGCTTCCGTTGCTGTGTCCTACGGGGACAGTTCCATTTCCCTAACTTGGCTGTCCATGCCACAGTATTTTCTTCTCCCGAATGTGCACTTATTTCTAAGTGTTTTATAAAACTTATGAGGAAATATAGTTCAATTTGAGGAGGAAGCTCATTGACCTCCCTGCCTAAATACCACTTCTCACTAAAATAATCACAGTAATTGACAGCGGGAAGCCATGGAGAGGCGGACATTTAAACTCAGGATCTGCACATTCACTTGGGTACACCAAGGACCGCTCCAGGGCACACCTGGCCACTCATCTAAGAATGAACATGCCATGGTCTGTTCCTGCTGCTCTAACAAAGTATCTGACACTGTGTAATTTGTAAGCAACAGAAACTTGTTTCTCACTGCTCTGGAAACTGAGAAGTCCAAGATCAAGGCATTGGTTCTGTGTCTGGTGAGGCCACTCCTCAGAGATGGTGCCAGCAGGCTTCACACAGCAGAAGGGGTGAGAGATCACGTGCAAACACCATGTCTCACAGAAGAGAGGAGCCAACCCGATCCGGGGAGCCTTTTATGAGGGCCTAATTCTACAGGGAGCCTTGCCCACAGGACTTAGCACCCCTAAGGCATCGCCCCTCATTATTGTCTCACTGACCCCAGTCTCAACATGTGCTTTTGGGGGGACACATTCAGACCACAGCACAGTGAGCATTGTGAATGGGATTTTACTTAGCATCCTGTGAGAATTTTATTTCATTAGGCTAAATAAACTTTTCAAGAAGTTAGAAGAATGGGATTGAATTGACATGTAAGATTTTAGGGGGAGGATGCTGTACTTTTGATGTTATAATACATAAGAAATAAAATAGATATTTAAAGATAAAAATGTCTCCATGGCCTTCAAGAAACCACATTTATTTTATTTTTCTATTCCTCTGGCCTCTTTCTAATCAGAGCATTTATACGGGGACATGATTTATCAAAGGTGATTTTTGAAGAGAAATCAGTTGGAGAACTAGAGTGACACCATCTAAAAATAGAATGCAACTTGAGAATTTCATAGATGACATAGTTTTTTGTGTTATTCAAATTCTATTGAATCTTACATATATTCCCCCTTTTAAATGTTTTCTGAAGTGAAGTTTGGAGAAAAGCAAGAAGATAGTTCGTGAATCTTCATCCATTTTTCAGTGCTGATATTAGACAAAGTGTCCACAGGAAAGATGGAAGGTTTCTCTTTTACTTAAAACTTGTGTCCAGTTATAGACTTCTAGTACAGAAGGCCACCGCCTTGCAGCTTTCTCTTTCTTTCCTGTTTTTATGCCTTTCTGGTGGCTCTGACCGACTGCAGGCAACACTGTCATTACCATTTATCAGGACTCGACTTAGACAGCCTGGCCCCAGTCTGCAGGTGGACAGGGGCATGACACTTTCAGGACAGTGCACACAGGAGGTGCCGGGTTGCCCTGACAGCAGAACAGGGTCCAGCTTGTTTCTCCAGGAGGGTTGGAAGCACCAGAAGCATAGAAATTCAAACAGACAGACAAAAAGACCACAGAATCTGTCAGAAAAATCCCCGTAGGATCATGTCAGAGTAGCCATTCTACGTAGACTTGAGGCCCTCCCTTAGCCACACAACCCTGTGGTAGGGAACCCTGCTGGGTCTTGCTCCCAGTAACTGAGTGGCGTCTTGCTGTTCACCTGCAGCAAAGTAACCCCTTGTGCCCACATTTCTCAATTGTACCATACAACATTAATCAAAATCCTGAATGCAGCCAAGAGCCGATTTTATTATACAAGATTTCCAATATAAATCATTTTTACACATATTAATGAGGTGATCCAGCTAATGTAACAAATACACCTACGTAATATTAATACTATTTTTACATATAACACACATACGCTTTGATGCTCACTTTGATAAAAGTTGTACGTAGTATTACAAATATGTATTTTATGCTACAAAATTTTGGATTTTGTCAGAGAAAGAGGCCTGGGATAATTAAATTTAATATTTAATATTAATATTAAATTTAGAGTTACATGCATTACTTACATAGTGGGTAAAACTTTATAATATATTGCCCCATGGCATTTTTCTTTAGTAAAATAAGAACGGGCAGAGAACACTGTTGACCATTCACTGAACAATAGTCTGACTGCCTGCAAAGGAGCTTGAAAAGCATAAGAGATCTAAGTATGACAACCACAGTCCAAGTAACTAACAGAAAATAAAATGAGTAATCTTGTTTTTAGTCAAGTTTCTTCAGGGGAGTAGAGCAAGAGACAGTCTGCGTTTGCACTGCACACTGGGCCTGTGGACTTTGTTCTGCTGGAGGAACCCTGATCCCTGCAAGGCAAGGTCAAGGGTGGGCCTGCGCTGCAGGGGTGAGTGTGCCCATCTTGAGTGTCTGAGGAATAGTGCGAGTTAATGTTTTCATAAGAAAGGATGTCACCAAGGCTACCTGTCACATTGTCTCACACATTTGATCCTCCAAAACTTAGAAAACACATTTTCTCTATTAGCTACACCCCTGACCACTGCTGCCCCTGAGCCACCCTATCTCCTGGGCTACAAGCTTCACTCATTCTATGGAGGTGAAAACTCTAAACCAAGAAAAACAGGTCATGAAAACAAAAACACTTCCCCAAACAAACACAAACTTGCTCTTATATATAAAATCTTACTTCAAATTTGTCAAAGATGATCTCTTAATTATATCCTGTGGATTCCCATCCCTTCCCACCCAAAGTCTACATACCAGCTCAGACAATGAAGTTGGCAAACTCATCCTAGAAAAAGTGCTCCCTACCTAAGTCCTGAATATCACTCTTGGAACCTCTGAAGTCCGCCCCTTGGCCATCTGATGACAACGGTGATATTCGGCAGTGAGGCACGTAGCTCTCTTTGTAGGATGAGTTTGCAAAGTTCACTGTCAGACCACATATGGCACAGCTCTGATGGCCATTCCAAAAATTGTTTTGAAGGATGGACTAGTCTCTGGGATTAGTATGTAGCTTCCCAAAGGGAGTACTAGAAACAACCATAGTGATAGCCATCAATAGGGCATATAGCACTTTTTCTAGGATGAGCTGAGAAACTTAGTCATCCAACATTGTAAACTATAAATAGTATGCTAATCATAGTAAAATGTTATGGCATGTTTTAGAGAAGATAATTCTATTAAAATTAATAGCAAGTGCCCATAAATGCTTTCTGCAGAGAAAAACATCAGACCACATTTATTGTGTGCACATTATTTTGCACCGTTTTCTCTCCATAGACTCCCTTCTATCTATTCTGTGAGCAGCTGGAGCCATCATGCTCTACTAGTTTTGTTCAAACACGCTTACTGTTCCAAAGTTATTCCCTATAAAACTATTTGGAGACAGCGTATCATAGATGCTCCCTAGGAAATATATTTCTGTGGTGATAAAAAGGCATGTTCTGTGGTGCAGATAGGTTAAAATAAATAATTTCTGCAAACAGGAAAACAGTGTAATTTTTTTTCCTATAAAATTTATTTAAAATGACCTAAATAGAACTACCATATGACCCAGCAATCCAACCATGGACTATTTAGCCAAAAGAATACCAAACTATACAATAAGTATATCAAAGAATACTAAAGTATATTCCAAGAATATCAAAATATACCAAAAGTATATCAAAGAGATTCCTCCATCCCCATGTTTATTACAGCACTATTCACAATAGTAAAGACAGAGTATGAAGCGAAGTGTCCATTATCAGATGACTGGATAAAGAAAGGGTGATGTATATACATAATGGTAGACAATTTGGCCACACACACACACGAATGAAGTCTTCTCAGTTGCAGCAACAGGCATGAAATTAGAGATCAATCATGTTACATGAGATAGGCCAAGCACAGAAAGACAAATATTGCATGCTGTCACTCATGTGTGAGAGCTAAAAAAGTAGAGGTGGATATCAGAGGCTAAGAAGGTTGTGGGGGAGTATGAAGAAAGGTTGATAAATGAGTACAAATGTGTAATTAGATAGAAGGAGTAAGGGGAAAGTTGAAAGCAAAGTAGGGTGACTACAGATGACAATGCATTGTATGTTTTAAAGTAGCCAGACAAGAGGAAATGAAATTTTCCTAATAGAAATGATAAATACTCAAGGTGATAGATATCCCAAACATCCAGACTTGATCAGGTAACGAAATATGACATGTACCCATAAATGCATACAAATTCTAGTTAAATAAAAAGGTAAAATTAAATAAGGGAAAAATCACTTTATTTCCTTAATTTGATCTAAAAAATCGAGTTATCTCAGAGTAGTTTTGGTTTGCATTTAATAAAAAAAAAATTAAATTAAATCAAATTGTGTTAAAAAAATAAATAATCAAGTTATCAATTGAGTCTATTAGCTCTTTAAATTGATTTATTGGGGATTTTGTAGTCTATTAATAAAGAGTTTTCCTTTGTTAATTGCTATAGGAAATAGTATTTTTTTAAATATTAATAAACTTGCAACAATAATGTTTTTTTTTTTTTTTGGTTTTTTGGGGTTTTTTTATCCTGACCTCCCCTTCAAAACCACTGTAATCATAAATTTTTGCCAAGACTGTATTTCAAGCTAACTTGTATCTAGTAAGCCCTAAATCAGCATATGTACCCAACTGCTGACATACCTTGCCTGTAACTTCTGATAGAGTCATTGTTAAAATATTCTGTGATGTCTTTAAGATTAGACAAAGATATTTATTCAAGAGATATCTACTGACTTAACAAACATAGATGCTTCCCCATTCTTACAGAGCTTTCAAATGTTACTCTTTCAATCATGCTTAAATAATTTTAGGATTGCGGCTCAGCGCCTGTGGCTCAACAGGCTAGGGCGCCAGCCACGTACACCTGAGCTGGC
>CAUYRH010156646.1:0-51819 GCA_963574655.1 Perodicticus potto | reverse complement strand
AATCATGGGGTACAATGTGCTGGTTTTATATACAATTTGAAATATTTTCATCAAACTGGTTAACATAGCCTTCACAGCATTTTCTTAGTTATTGTGTTAATACATTTATATTCTGCATTTAGTAAGTTTCACCTGTACCCTTGTAAGATGCACCATAGGTGTGGTCCCACCAATTCACCCTCCCTCCATCCATCATCCCCCCCCTTCCCTCCTCTCCCTTGACCCTTTCCCCATATTCTTGTGCTATAATAATAAAAGCTATAAATTAGTTTCATAGTAGGGCTGAGTACATTGGATGCCTTAATCATCAGAGAAATTCAAATCAAATCTACTTTGAGATATCAGCTAACTCCAGTAGGATTATCCCACATCACAAAATCCCTAACCAGAGATGTTGGCCTGGATGTGGAGAAAAGGGAACACTTCTACATTGCTGGTGGAAATGCAAACTAATACATCACTTTATTTTATCTCCTTTAACCAAATTTCTCATCCCTCTAAACTTTTCATTAAACACTTCTTTTACTAAAACAAACAAATGAAATACCTTTCCGACATGTTTGCCTCCTTAAATTCTCTCTGCAGTATGGGGTATCTCTATAGTAAAGGGAAATAACAGAAGAATATACAGAATAGACCAAAATATTCTTTGACAAACTGGTCCAAAACTACAAGTGGGCAAACCATCTTTCTTTCTGGTAAATATCTTGTTTAGTGTGTCCATTTGAATGAATGCACGTGCATATTTATATTCGACTTGGAACTTCCATTTTTATATGTGAAGACTACCCCTGGAGGCCCTTTAACAGAATTCTGTTAATATTCATCTGTATCAATGTTAAGAGGAATATATTCCTCATTGGATGGGGATAAAACAACTGAAAAGTTTTTGAGAACATAACCTAGAATCAGAAAAAAAAAGGCAAATACTTTTTATATGATTTGACAGGCATTAAATTCAGTTGTTTTACCTTAAATGTTCCTTTGCTAATGCCCCTGAAATATTAAAGGTATAATTTCAAATGCATCCCTTCCTATGTATTTTCTTTGAATCTCTAAAGGAAGAGAACTGAGTCTTTAGAAATAAAAAAGGATAAATGCAGAGGAAACAGAAAAAATATTTTGGTAAGTTGCTTCCACTCCTGTCATACAAAGGCTGGGTAACAGGATCATAGTAGGGAGGAATTTGCTGGTTTCTCATCTATATCTGATTGCTCACAGGGAGTAAATCATAACAGTCATCTTCCATTCGGTGTTAAAATCCAGCTTCTGATAAGTTTAATAAAGTCCTGTTTTCACAAGCATAGTTCTAATCAAACTGCAAAACACCATAATTAGGGTTTGCAAATATGTATAAATTTCCAGACCTAAGCAAAATTTTATATAACTCTGTCAGTTCTCCTTTGCTTCCAATATTCCCTGCTTCGCTGTTTCTATTTTGAGTAAAAGGTGCTGAGAATTCCATGGGTACTTTTATTAAGCATGGACTGTGTAAGATAAAATTAATATGGAGAAAAATGTAGTCACAGAGAAGAGGAGAAATGAGATTAGCTGATGTTAAGGATGCTAAGAATATTAGAAGTGGCAAGAGTAAAAATAGAAATATTATGTACCAAAATAGTATAGTCATTCTCTGCCTGATTAAAACCAGGTACCTTAAATAAACTCTGAAAATATTATCTACATTGCAAGGATAAAGAAATGGAATGAGAGAGATTAAGGCACGTGTCCAAGATCTCATAGCTTCTACACAGGTGATAGAATCCATGTTTGTTCTTTTTGCTATTCTACGCTGTAGCCAGAAAGCAGACAGTAGGACTGATGTTTTCTATAAGTTGTCTTCTGAGAGACATACTGAAAGAGATTCAATTTGTAAGTCTTCGCTGGCTAATTAGCACAATTCACTGATTGAACATAGACTGTCAAAACTCTAGCATTCTCTGAGGCAGAGTAAAGTAAAAAGAGAAAGTGAATGTGGATTATGATCACTAACTTTTTACTAGATCATACTTGGGGAAATTAAAGGGACTGTAGTCTATTAGCCAATTGTGAGCAGTTCTCTGTAACATTTTTAAAAATGTTTAATTTTAGATGGTGTAGATATCAACAATACTTTGTGTGTCGCTGCTCATAAGAGCCATGATTCCAAGTAAATAGACTTTACTTGGAATCTAATGGACTTTACTTTCCATTATGGAAAGTAATGGACTTTAATAGAGGAAAATCTTAAGATTCAGGATTATGATAATGAACCCCGACCTAGTAAATACAGTGACAGGAGAATAGTTAAATAAGCAGACACCTCAACTTCTCTCATTTACTTATTACCATTCTCTTTCATCATAGGATATATAATACCCCAAATCCTTTCTGCTGATCTTTAAGGAAAATTTGACAGTAATGCCCCAGGGAGAATAAGGTATTTCACGACAGATAGGCTAAGGAGAAAATTTGAAAGGATAGTCTGACAGGAGGGTAAACTCTGAAAAAGAGAAGAAGCAACTTGCTCTCTGCTGCACATTTTCTTCCTAATTTGCAATATTTCCTGACACATAAAGTTTAATGTCTCTGAGCTAAACTTTGGTGGGCATTATTAGAGAGCAGACAATTTCAGGAGCAGAGGTAAGGTACCTGATGTGTTTATTAAACAGAATAGCTTTAAAAAGGCAATAATCATGAATGCAAAAAATCATGATTATAAAGATGATCTGTATAATTTTCTTACTGTTCAAGAGCACTTAGAAATCTCCAGTACAGGTAAGTTCGTAGATGGATTTTTCAAACATTTTCTTTTCGTTGATCTAAGGCTGCAGTGATTCTTTCCGTACACCAGGGGGCGATTTTTAACATTTACTCTGAAATGTCGAAAACCATTTCCAGAAAAACCTTCCATTCGTTCCCTCTCTCCCTCAACACCCCATTGTGCTTATGGCTGTTTCTGGCCATTTTAAAGACATTTTCTGGTCTGTCATCACATTATTCTGTAGCCCAAAGACTTGAGGTTAGCTGGGAGTTTCTTCTTTAAGTGTCATTTATAGGCCAACTGAGAGCCATTTTATGAGTGGAATAAAACTCTTCAAACTTCCAGTTCATTGTTTCTAAGCCCAAACTCTTTATTCTCTGAAGCCTGACATTTCTAAAACTGCTATGAGTTAGGATGAGCACGACCTAATTTTTCAAGACTTACGTGCTTTGTGTGCTTGTGCTCCACCGTTAGATTGCTAAGGATTTTTTGGACCTTACTAAGAATAATTCCCATTCAAATTGATGTCAGGTAAGAAATATTTAAGGACACATAGGAAAGTCAAAGAATACTGTTGAATGGCTTGAGGAAAAATACTCATTAGCAAAATTTTTTCTTTTTAGTTATTAAAAAGTATAGAATTTTGAAAATTGCTGCAACATAACCCTTTGCACACAGTAGGTACCACTGGGAACTTTTTTGGCTCACTCAACACAAACAAAAGAAGGAACTATGATTTCAGGACACATGGCGAATGTAAAAATGTAATACCAAAACCTATTCCTATTCTTTCTTGAGGAAACATATCAAGAGTTTTGGTGTGTGGTGCACCAATATTCTAGAAAAAGATATTTGTTAGCCATTTGATTTTGACACTTAAACTTGAAGGAAACAGATGTTATGTCTCAATAATAAAAAGGATAATTGTCTACGTGCATTGTAGAGAACAACCTTTGTAAGGCAGGTACCACCTGTAGATCAGACCTAGCCAACATAATGAAGACTCCCAACTGATGCAATTTCTGAGATGTGTCATAAACCATACCCCATTAGCACTGTGGAAATGTCCCCGGTGCCAATCAACTGTGTATTTGAGGGTTAAGTGGAATAGTCATCTATTAAATTTGATGCCAAGCACAAAGCAAAGCTTAGCAGCTGTGTTGTGGTTTATTTCTCAAGAGACTCTAGTGATTACAAGTAAAAAAATGCTGGACTATTCTCATGGATATATTCTCATTAATATATTCTCATTGGATATACCAATGTACTGTTGCTAAGTGCTTTGGTTTTCATAAGGAAAAGCCAATTGTAGAATGTCTCAGAAAGTCATTCCCTTGAGTATAACATATTCTCATTCCTTTAATGAAAGGATGAAGGAATTGACCAAAGGGCAGAAACATTTTTGATCACACCACTGACCCTAAAGTAATAATAGTGACATGTAAGTTTCAATATTTATTTCCTTGTGCAATAATTCACATTTCATTAAAAACCTGCCACCTGCATTAAAAACCAAATATGCACCCCAAATGCAATGTGAATCCCTAACCCCATCAAAACATCATTAACTCTTTTTCAAGGAAGCAGATTATAAGTAAGATAATTACCATATCATATAACAAATATTTCCTTATGTGTTAGTGACCATTAAGGTAGAAGGGAAAGTAATTTTGTAAGAATAAATTATTTAAAACATTATTCATCCACGTAACTCTCTCTAATTACATTAAGTACAATGCAATATGAATTAATGGAGTACCTAGCATATAATTTAAAAAAACTGGGCTGGATAATGTATTGCATTAAAAAGTATGACACACAAGTAGATTTCCTAACTTAATGACATTCATACTCAAATGGTAGCAAAACAAATATACATGAAGGCCTGTGATACAAGGAGAAAAATGTTTATTATCATCTAGGATTCTATTATAGAGTCAACTACTACCTCAAAGAGAGTGAAGGTTGGAGTCTAACATTTCAAAAGGAGAGCAATGGCACAAACGAACAAAGGTATATAAAACCATGACATACAGGGAAATTGACAAATAATTTGGCGTGCAATAAAAAAAATCAGCAAAAGGAACTTGGAACCAAATCATAATATATCATATGAAAGAACTCTACTAAAAAGCAGGGCTTTTGTATTCAGACAAAACTAAGCTTGAGCTTTGGCTTCAAAAATTATTAGCTGTGTGTCTTTGGACATATTATTTGCTTTTTCTGATTTCTGAGAGCTATCAGAAGATCCCAGACCACATGTTTAACCAAGAAAAACAACTAGGTAGTTTATAGAAATGAGTAAAAAAGAGTCACAAAAAGATCCAATGTGTCATATTTCTAATGGTATTTTAAGTTACACTGTTGGTTAGTATACTCAATACGTGGAAATTATCTTTGTTGGCAAAGAAGTATTTTCTCCTTCATATTTTTTAAAACATAGAGATTTCTCAGTAACATTTTTCACTTCCAGTAGAGATTAGAGTTCAAGAAATATTAAACATTAAGATAGACAGCAATAGAGTCTTACCACAACAAATAAGTAAGCAAGGAAATGGTTATGTTAATCAGTTTGATGTAAGCATTTCACATTGTATATCAAATCAGTACATTGTATCCCATAAATGCATTGATGTGCACAGTTATGGTTTAATAAAGGAAAAGGGAGAGAAAAAAGAGATAGAAATCAATATGAGCACACTGAAAAATCCTAACGACACTGGTGCTCAGTTTACAAGAGAGTGGTGAACTGCAGCTAATGAGGTAAGTCCCAGGGTGAAAGGAGATATCTCTACCGATTTAGCAGATTGTTGTCCTGTGGGAGTCAGGCTGTGCCTTACAAGATTTTTTCTTTTAAGGTGTTATGGGGGAAAATGAAATCATATAAAACAAAATTTCATTTATAAAAGATCTACAACTTAGTGGGTATAATAACACCCATATATGGCAAAATAGTTTTCTGAAAGTCGAAAGAATTTATAAGATAATGAGTATGCAGTAAAGTACTATGTAAATTGTAAAACACTCTATGAAGAGTTAGCTTTGTTAGGATTATTGGTTGCAAGAATTCAAACTCAAACATCCATTTCATTAATATCCTTTTTAGATCACTGCTGTAAGCAGATATATTGATGGAGTATTTTTTAAAACATTGATTGAAACTTTCATTCATATATTTTCTCACTTTTTACTTATCATTTTTAGAATAGAGATTCTAACTTTGTTCTTAATTCTTTTTTAGTCCAAGGTTTATAATTTATTTTTTCATATATATATATATGAAAGATTTTTTCTTTTATTTATTACATACTAAAATAAGTACAAATGATTAATGTTACATTGTTTGCATTTGTTAGGTAAAGTTCAAGTTGTAGTTGAGCCCTTCACCCAGGGGATGTGCTATCTACCCTTACATTGTGCCCATTAGGTGAGAGTTTACCAATCCCCCTCCGTCCTTCCTTTTCTTCATTTCCTCCTCCCCTCCTACTTGTTTATCTATTGGTTTCCTATGAGTACTGCATACATTGGATACTAGCTTTTCCATTCTTGTGATAATTTATTAAGAAGAATGTTCTTCAACCCCATTCAGGTAGTTACAAAAGATGTAAAGTCTCTATCTTTTAATGGCTAAACAGTATTCCATGGTGTACATATACCACGGTTTATTAATCCATTCATAAATTGATGGGCACTTGAGTTGATTCCACATCTTGGTGATTGTGAATTGAGTTGCAATGAACATTCTCGTGCAAATGTCCTTATGATAAAAAGGATTTTTTTCTTCCAGGTAGATAACTAGTAATGGGATTGTGGAGTCAAATGGAAGGTCTACCTTGAGTTCTTTGAGAATTCTCTCTACTTCTTTCCATAGAGGATATGAGTTTGCAATCCCACCAGCAGTGTAAAAGTGTTCCCTTTTCTCTACATCCAGGCTAGGATCTGCTGCTTTAGGACTTTGTAATTCTCATTGCGATTAGATGATCTCTCAGGGTGGTTTTGATTTGCTTTCCCTGATTATTAGAGTTGATAAAAATTCTAGAAGAAAGTGTAGTAAAAACTCTGATAACATTGGCCTGGGAAAAGATTTTATGAAGAAGACCCCCTTGCAACTGAAGTAACACCAAAAATAAATGAATGGGATACAACTAAAATAAAAAACTTCTGCACAGCTAATGGTACAATAACTAAAGCATACAGACAACCTTCAGAATGAGAGATGTTTGCATGCTATGAATCTAACAAAGGGTTGATTACTAGAATCTACAGAGAATTATACACACACACACACACACACATATATGCATACACATATATACAGAAAACAATTCCTTTTATAAGTGGGCAAGAGACATGAACAGAACCTTCTTTGAAGAAGACAGATGATGAATGGCCAACAAACACATAACAAAATGCTCATCATTCAAGAATTTCATCTGATAAAACATACCCAGAAATCAAAGATTTCTTCTATGGGCATCTAGTGACTTGACAGTTAAACCATGGTTTAATCAGAACTTTGTTTCACCTACTGAGAGAGAGAAACTGGACTATTTATAAAGAAGTGGAATTATTTTGTGATACGGTCAAGCAGTACATGGAATTAGCTAACTTAGTAAGTCTCATATGGGTAACTTTCTGCAGCAAATGTGTTCAGTATGTAAAACTTACACTATTAGAGACTCATGGAGTCTATTCATTGATGGTGATCTGTACTTCTATTAATGAGAAATAACAAAATACAATGGGATGGGATGGGATAAAATGGAAATTACTAGAGTCATTGAAAATTTGTTTTGAGAGAGAGAGAGGAAGTTCTAAAGTAAAACTGTTTCTCAGTATTTGCACAAAAATTTGCAAGCTTTTGCTCTAGAAGAATCTTAATTGGTAGCCATGCCCTGGCTGTAGAGCCAGGTCTGCTCTGCGAGGGATGGTGTGGAAATTATGCTAACTAGAGATGGTCTTGTATACTATTTTGAAGGCTCACAGAGAATAGGAAGAAAGAAAATTCCTACATGGTGTCTATTTTAATCTAACAGCACTTGGAAACAACTTTCTTCTAGAGCTACGAAGAGCCTACTCTTTCTAAAACACTTAAATCCACATGTACATTTTCTCTCTTTCTAACACCTTATCTTTTAGCTGTCATGTAAGTTATTTGAGAGTAAAAACTATATCTTTTCATCATTTTTAAGTCAAAGTCAGCATAGTGATTTCCACAAGGTGACGTTCAATAAACATGAAGAATTTTTCATGCTTTAGGACATGTAAATTAAAACATGAGACAATAATAGTGGGAATACCCAAACATTTTTTGTATGCTTTCCATTATATAACTAATGTTTATATATATATGTATGTATGTGTGTATATATATATGTATGTGTGTTAATACAAATACATATATTATCTCTCTCTATATATATATTTTCTTACTATATATATATTTCTTAATATATATATGTATATATATTTTCTCAATATATATACATTTTCTCAATATATATGTATATATAAACACATACATATATATATAAAAGTCTTCTTTAATTCCCAGACCAATCCTGCTAAATACATAATTTTATCCAATTGCCATCCTGCTAAATACATGATTTTATCCATATTGCCATCCAATATGCCTTCCATTATATAACTAGTGTTTATATATATATATATATATATATATGTATGTGTGTATATATATGTATAAACATACATATATATGTGTCTATATATGTATGTAAACATATATATGTATGTATATATATGTGTATATATGTATAAACATATACATATATATGAATATATATATGTGTTTACATACATATATATACACACATATATATGTGTATGTTTATACATATATATACACACACATATATATGTGTATGTTTATACATATATATAAACACATACATATATATGTGTTTACATACATATACATACACACATACATATATATGTATAAACACTAGTTATAT
The DNA here is from genome assembly GCA_963574655.1 of Perodicticus potto. NCBI lineage: Eukaryota > Metazoa > Chordata > Mammalia > Primates > Lorisidae > Perodicticus > Perodicticus potto. The sequence goes on along the minus strand of CAUYRH010156646.1, from coordinate 43,098 downwards.
AATGGAAGTTTATAGTTTTATATGTAGTTTATAGTTTTATATATATATATATGTATATACATTTATATATACATATTATATATAAAATGTCTTCTTTAATTCCCACACTAATCCTGCTAAATACATGATTTTATCCAATTATAAAAATGGAGAAATTGAGGATAGGAAGGGAGTCACTGAAGGTCACCAGCCAATATACCAGAAATACTACTCCTGATTACTGAGTTTAAAAAGAAAAAAAAGTCTTTAGGTTTCCCAAAAAGATGTGTGAGAAGCTGAGACATAGGATACTAAGTCACCCTTCCATAGCCCCCTGGAGAGAATAATAAGCATTCTATTTTCTTGATAAATACATCTTATTCTTTTTTAAAACTTAGTCATGTTAGTTTCACAAAATACTGATTACAGGGGAAGGAGTTCAAATTTTAATAGAGCTTATGCTAATGAATGGTTGTATATGTAACAGCATTAAAATACATGTAAATAATAAATAGTTGTGTGTACTCATTATAATACAGTGTATCTTTGGGGATTTAGGGAACAATGGAGAAACTAAAAAAATCTTAATTCCTCAGGATAGATTTTTACAATATTGTGATTTAAGAAATATTTTCAAGGAATAGAATAGATTTCCCATCAATTGACCAGAGAATTATAGCATCCTGGTACTATGAGCTTAAAAAATTTAGCATTTATCATTATAGACTTGTTATTACTCTCTTTTAATATGCAGAATATTCTGAGCTTGTCATTTAGATGTCCCTTGTTCTTAATTTTTATGCTAGTTCTCTTTGTGTTACTACTATAGTTACATACATTCCAATTATTTAAGCCAATATCAAAATAGTTAGAAATCTCTAACTTAGTATGAAAATGTAGTAGCTAAATGGGTTTAATGAGAGTTCATTGTATCTTATCTAAGAAAACCTTCCCTGTCCTTAGTTCTTCTGCCTGAATCACTCTTGTCTTTGGGTAGAGGTTCCAAAGGAAATAGTCTTTTCTTTAATTTCATAAATACTGTTCAACTCTTGGCACTATTTCTTTCATGTTACTATTCTTCCATTTGTGCTCCACTGGCTCAAATAAATATTCTTAGATACTTCATCACATGTGCTGTAAACTTCTTTAAGACTATTTTTTAAGAATATTCATCTTTTCTCTTGCTAAGCTGTATATAGGAAATATATAGAATTGAAATTAACTGTTAATAACACAGATTCTTAATAATTGAATACTATGTTGTCATCAAATTTTCTTTGAAAACATAGTGCTTAATATTTGTTTGACTTCCAATGATTAAATAATGTTAATGATGAAAATAGATAATTTATTACCTAGGAGATTATGACAATTCACCATCATGAGGATGAATGTTCTTTCATTTGTACTTATTTTTATCTCTTGGGTATAATGATATGACAAAAAAGATGGGTCTTAAGAGCAGCCTCGAGTTTATAATGTACTATTGCCTTGATCTGTGACACTGAATGAATGAACTTCTTTGAACTTCAGATGTCTTACGTAAAACATTCAAACTAATACCCAATAACACTCTTTGTACTGTTTTATGAATTGTAAAAATTTATTGCTTTTGCAAGCATATTATTAAAAATGAAAGCCTATAAAATTTTGACTATTGAAAGTGAATAGAGCAATGACTCCAATTTTCATAATTAAATTTTATTTTTAACTAACATGAAGCTTTTTTAATGTTATGCTCTTGCTTTCAGTTAATAATCAAAGTCTAGCATGTAGGCTCAGCACCTGTGGCTCAATGGGCTAAGGCACCAGCCATGTACACCTAAGCTGGCGGGTTCGAATCCAGCCTGGACCCACCAAACAACAATGACGGCTGCAACCAAAAAATGGCTGGGCGTTGTGGAGGGCGCCTGTAGTCCCAGCTACTTGGGAGGTAGAGGCAGGAGACTCTCTTGAGCTCAGGAATTGGAGGTTGCTGTGAGCTGGGATGCCACGGCACTCTATCCAGGGTGACAGCTTGAGGCTCTGTCTCAAAAAAAAAATAATAATCAAAGTCTAGCATGTAATTGGGTATTAGAAGTGATATTTTCTTTGAAATGTCTTTCATCCCTTTATACACAAAGATGCTTGAATTGTCATTAAGAAATACCTGCTGCTTTGGGGCTGGAACATTCATCTCTTGTGAGAAAATTGTTTCGTCCGCACAAGGTTTTCTAGGTCTGTCAGAAATCATACAGTAAGCATGACCTATGTGCTAAACAATGAGATACACATCAGAAACACTAGAGAATAAGAAACTGATGTTTTGTCAATTAGGCCAACTTCTGAGGGATAGGTGATATAAAGTCGGCTCCCTATATTTAATAAATAATTTATACTGAAAGTGCTGTATTTCCTTGAAAGAAGAGTGAATCACTTGCTAACATTCATTAAATGATACTCTGTAGGTAACACATTTTATTGAAGATATAATCCCTGTCTAAAGGCTCCTTTCAGGCAAGTTAGTAAAAAGGGGAAATAGGATATAGTTCTCAAACTACAAAATATTTCTAATATCTTTCTGGCTAGAAGGGTTCTGAATAATAAAACATGAACAAAGTTAATTGCGAATGTTATCTCAAATTAAATATTGCCTAAAATAATCAAAAAGTTCTCATTTAAATAATCTATCCCCTCAAAGTATATTACATTTAGGTAAGAGACTAAAATTTTGCAATTGCTATTCTAGAAGTTTGCAGTGATATCTTCTTTCTTATATATATTGTCATGCAGATTCAAGGCCTTAAAAGCCTCTGCATAATTTAAGTCAATACTAAAGAACAAAGAAACCAGAAGACCAGAGAAGAGAGACACGAGTTATTAGGGCTGTGATCACCCACCCCTGTGTTGTAGACCAAAGCCAGTCTGCAGTCTGTTAGGAACCAGGGTGTACAGCAGGCGGTGAAGAGCAGGTGACAGTGAGCCTTCATCAGTGTTTACAGCTGCTCCCCATTGCTGGTATCTCCCGAGCTCTGCCTCCTGTCACAGGCGCAGTGGTGTAAGAATCTCACAGGAGCATACTGTAAACTGCAGCTGTAAACTGTGCACGTGAGGGCTCTAGGTAAAATGTGCACGCAAGCTCATTATGAAAAATCTAATGCCCCCCCCCCCCGTTCTTTCCATGGCAAAATTGTCTTCGGTGAAACTGGTTTCCGGTGTCAGAAAGTTGAGGACCCCCATTTTAGGGGAATTACCTATGAGGCACCAGAAGGGGCAGGCCAGGCAATTCTCCACCTGACTCCCAGAAATAACATGCGATTACATAGGCAAGTCCCAACAAAGCAACAGTAACTTGAGGATACGATGTTCATTACCAGGTAAAGGTCAACATGTTCTCAGTCACGCTCCTAGAGCGGGTAGCCAGTTTTCTGAGACTTTCTTTGTGTCAACTCCACTGGCCTTCTTGAGTGGGATTGGGGGCCAGGATCTTCAATTAGCCTGCATATAAAATCTGAATTTGTTAATATGGTATCCATGGACTTATAACCTTCCAGTGCACGCGGAAGCTCTTTCTCATGCACTTCGTATGTCAGAATCCTCACCTTTTCTCAAACACCACTCTGCACATTTTATCTGTGATGTATCTTTCCTATGGTCTTACTCTGGCATTCAAATCTATTATCCTCAAGGTTATATGTCAAGCTTTACCTTTTCTGGGAAAAATCTCCCCCCACTATTTATTGCTCTTATCATAAAATTATATCACTACATTGGTCAAGGTTCTACAGAGAAACAGAATGAGAGGGTTATGGGAGAGTATACTCACTGGAATAACTAAACTTTTCAATAAATTGTCCATGTGTATTCACAAAAGTCCTGAATTTTCAGCTACTGAGCCCCCCATACTCTCCAGTGAATCTCTACTAAAACCCCAGTTCTAGCCCAGCTGTGCCTAACAGGCACATCAGGACAAAGGGCAATGTTCAGAAAATTTGTTTTTTATCTATTTGCATGTCTTACTCATATGTTTAAGTCCAACCTTCACATTCCTCATGTTTGCTTCACTCCTTTGCTAATTCTTTTTTGGGGGGGCATACCTCATACCTTTCTTATGTCATTCTCTACCTTTCTGCTTTGTTTCTTGCAGTTTAACCAAGTATTTGCTTTCTTTGCCATTTACATCATCTTGGCGCTACTGACATTTGGGTTAGACAATTCTTTGTTAGGACTGGGCCATTCTGAGTCTTGCAAGATATTTATCAACAACCCCTGACTTCTTCTCACTAGCTGCTGAAACAACCTTCCAGTTGTGACAATTGGAAATGTCTCCAACACTGTCAAATGCCCTGAGGGGCAAAATTGTTCCTTGTATACAGCCATTGCTTTAGATGAGTATTCTAGAAGTGAATTTCATGGAATAGTTCTTAGTTGTGAACACTTGAGACTTCATTTGGAAAGGGGACAAAACTATCTGCATACAATATTATTAATACATTACTCCATGCATGAGGGAGATGCTATGGATGGTGCCTGAATAAATATATCTATACTTTATAAATCTAAAATAATGGTGGACTACCTACTTGGCAAATACTAATTGACATGATCATAGCAGTTGTGATTATGTTTGCATTACAATGACCTGTCCAATTGCAATCAGAGAAAAATAATGACGATTTTGTGTCAAGCTTCGCAGCTCTGTAGCATCTAAAAGGTCTGTTAGGATCATACACACTCATGATCATCTTAGACCAAGAAGTTATAGTAAGAATTAATTAACTTCTCACTATTTAGACCAAGAAGTAATAGTAGTAAGAGATTAATTTTCACTATTTTTCAAATAATAAAGACAAATTAGAACCAATTCCTAGTCTACAGACCCCATTTTACCTCCTAGACCTTACTAGAGCTTTCTTCAATTTGTCCCCCTCCCCCCGCTTTTTTCCTTCTGTCCTCCTAATTGAGTTGGCACATAGGTTTTTTCCTGCCTTTTACTAGAATTTACACTATTAGCTTCCCTAGCTCTGGGGCCTGTGGACTGAGCCTGGAATTACACCACCAGCTCTCCTCAGTCTCCAGTTTACAGATGCAGACTGTGGGACTTCCCAGCCTCCATAATCATGTGAACCAATTTCTCATAATAAATCTCTTTCTTCTCTCTCTCTCTCTCTCTCTCTCTCTCTGGAATAAGAGTTCATATTGAAAGAAATAATATTGGTTTTGTTTCTCGGGAGAACTCTGACTAGTAGAAAACCTCAGGCAAGGATTGAGAACTAACACTTTATTTGGGAAGTGCCAGTCCATGGCCATGAAGGCTAGAAAGCCTGCAAGGGCAGCAAGCAAAATGCAGTGGAGCGTAGTGCAGGGGATGAGTTAGTGCCCTGAGTCCTGCTTCCTAATGAGGCACAGAGGTGCATGTCACCTGGCAGGCTCTCTAGTTAATCATTGCCAGCATCTCTTGAAGGGGCTGCAAAGAAGAATAAACCTCAGAGTAAACCCCAGGAGAGAGGAACGAGATGAAATTTATCTTTTCTTGTCTTCCCATCTCTAGTTACAGTTGATCAGGGTCACTTTGAGGCTAGCTATATGGCATGGAAGCACGTGTTGAGGAAGCATCTAGGAAGTCAGACCACACACACTCCCCCAGTATGGCATTTCACCAAAGCCTAAAAGCGGGAGGAAACCCTGAGTCGAGAGGACGCTGGCTCAGAAAGTGAGAGGAAGAAGGCTGTAGCAGTGCACAAGTTTTCTCACCTACCAAAGTCATTTGAAAATCCTATGTTTATTTATTCATAGATAGAAATAAATGTCTAAAATATGTTTACAGGAAATTTGTTTATGTATGTAGAAATAAGCATATTCTCTTCATAATGCTAAAAAAGCTATTTAAATATGTACCTGATTGTTTCAGATTTTATTAATTTCTAACCTGTTCTTTGAAAAAATGTGAATTCTATTTCCAGTTTTAGAGCTTAAAGAAACCTTAACAATTATTCAGTATAATACCCCCGTTTAAGAAATGAGAAGCCTGAGGTTCAAGGTGATAAGATAATTTGCCCCAGATTACATACATAATGGTAGATTCAACTCTGGAAGTGAAGTTTTGGGATTGCAGACCCAATATTTTTTGGTCCATTTTCTGCATAATAGAAAGTGTTCTTTTGTGATTTAGGCACATCAAGGTGAAGGAATGGTCCTTCGGAAATGGTAAAAGATAAGGAATCTCGAACTTATTTAGTTACAAATTTTCTCCTGTTTTTGAGGTTGTCCATACTTTCCCTTGGGCTAGAGATAAGAGTCTGATGTAAAATTATGGACAAAACAGCTTGCTGTAGGTGAAACCATTTACAAGCAGGAGGGATCCACCACAGCCTAAAGTGGAAGGGGAGCTATGTCTTCCTGGAAGGACTGAGATAAACATTTGACAATTTAGATATGAACTTCAGGGCTCTAAAGCACAAAATGTCAAAATTTCACCATCAATTTCCTCTCTATGTCATTGACTAGCTATTTATTATGTTGAGACAATAAAAAATCAATAATAGATAGTAGGCTTTTACATCTTCTATGTTAACCTGGATGGAGGTGGAACATATTTTTCTTAGTAAAGCATCACGAGAATGGAGAAGCAAGAATCCAAAGTACTCAATTCTAGTATGAACATAGTAGATGAGCTAAGATGGGGGGTTTAGGAGAATGAGCAAGAGGGGAGAGGAGAGAAGGGATGGGGAAGGGGATCATGGTGTTTGGCACACCTCTTGGAGGTGGGACAAAAGTATAAGAGGGACTTTATCTAACAAATGCAATCAGTGCAACCTAATTCTTTATACCCTCAGTGAATACTAAACAACAACAACAACAACAACAAAGAGCTACAATGTGGCAAATAAACAAAGGAAACAATCAATAATAGAGTACTCTGGTTAAGAGCACAGGTTCCAGAGCCAAACAGGATGGGATAAACAGGCCCAGTCACTTATCATCGTTGTTAAGCTGGGAGATTTATTTGACCTACCTGTGACTCAATATCTTCATCTATAAAGTGGAGGTTATATGAGAGCCTGCATAACACAATTGGGTAGATGTTAAATTATTTATATTACTCACTTGTCATGTAAGAATAAATACTAAAGAATAAATACTAAAATTTATCCCAATTTACTAGAACTAGAGGAGTTCTGTTTATTCATCAAACATCCACCACCCCCATGCAAATGGAAAAATTTTTGTGACCAGTAAAATGTTCTGTTTATCAATTTGTTCATTTCAGATTTTCAAAGAGCACAGCAGCCATTTATGCTGGCCGAGTCTGGAAAGGCCCAGTGATGTTACCAAGTATACAGGAAGTCAAAGAAAAGGAGTGGCAAGAATTAACTGATGTGTAATATTTTATTGTAGTTACCAGAAACTGAAACAGTGTACTCCATGATTGAATTATTGTCCACAGCTATGATTCAATAAAAAAAAAAAATTCTGGAGAAATTTCAAACATATAAAGCAGGAGTTGGGAAACTATTTTTGCTGAAAGTGGCCAGATACTAAATACGGTCTCTGTCCCAACTACTCAACTCTGCCATTGTAGCAGAGGGTTAGGGTTAGGGTCATATGGTCTCTGTCCCAACTACTCAACTCTGCTATTGTAGCAGAGGGTTAGGGTTAGGGTCATATGGTCTCTGTCCCAACTACTCAACTCTGCTATTGTAGCAGGAAAGCCACAATAGACAATATGTAAAAGGACACTTAAGGCTGTATTTCTATAAAGGTTATCTAGAAAAACAGGTGCTGGCTAGATGTGGCCCTTCAGCCACCATTTTTTACTCTTGCTTTATGGGAAAATTTATATAGAAAAAAAGTCATTTGTTCTAAGATTGTATGGTTCTACTGAGTATGACTTTATCTTTGTCAATATCCAAAGATTTTCATATAGGATTGAAACAATTTATATCACTTTCTCACTACTGGGCTTATACATTGAGTTTCTTAGTATATTTATATAAAAGGACGTTATATGGTCCCTTTCATGTGTGCTACAAGTTTGTGGCGTCTCCAAAGCTGATTGATAAAGTCACATTCCCTAAAGGGGATGTGGGTACAACAGTTTCACAGCCTTATACTCAACAAGAAAGGTTCAGACATTTATATGGGGGAGTGGTTTAACATGAAATTAGTTTCATGATGGTAAGATAATAGCACCCCTGCACACACACACATATGCACGCACACACATACATGCAGATATACACATAGGCACACACACACACACAAACACGTATACCCACATATGTACACTGAATCTCCTCTTTGTGAAGGGTGAGAAGGTCATGCAAACCACTTCTAGAGTGTGGTGGTGGCTGGCCAAAGAGGACAGTAGTCTCATTCTGTACAATAAGAATGTTCTATTTTATAGGAACTCAATAAATATGTGTTAAATGAATGTTTAGTTGAAAAAAATTCTCAACCAATTTTCTGACCAAATTGGATAGAAATTTCTCAAGACGATGCTCTGTCATACATTTCAACTCTTCCCTAAAAATTCTGAGTTTTGTTCAACAAAATGTATAAATAAAATATATGAAACTAAAGGGAATAAGTTTACCTGATAAGAACAGAATATAGAATGAATTCACTGAAAGTGCTATGCTAATAAGATAAATGGAATTTCTGGGGGATTTCTTGCCCTGGTGCCACCAAGGGGATGAGGCAGAAAAATTTGAATGTTTTCTGTATTCTCTGGACTTTGGGGATCATTGACACTAAAATACTATTCTCTCTTAAAATGTTGCAGTGAACCATTAGCATTGGTTATATCAAAGACACCTGCTATAGGACCAATCTACACTTTCACGGACAGCACCATGAATGGGTTGTCTTCAAGACAATCGCTGAGGCAAATGGATGCTAGTGGAAGAAAGTGTAGCACTGGTGGGCGGGAACTGAGGGTAAAGATGCAGGGAAAAGTCACGGGAGGGTGGCTGACACTCCCATGAAAGGGGAATGCATCAGTGCAAAGGGGACCAGGGATTGATTTAGGATCGTAAGAGGGTGGTTTCTGGAAATCACACAGAAGTCTTCACTGGGGAAAGAGTCAGTATTCAGACATCAGTGGTGGCTTAGTTGATTTAGACTGCTATAACAAGATATTATAGACTGGGTCACTTAAACAAGGGATATTTCTTTCTCACAGTTCTTAGAGGCTGGGAACTATCATAATAAGGTACTGGCCAATTTGATTCCTGCAGAAGGTCTTTTTCTTAGTCTGCAGATGGCTACCTTCTCCCTGAGCCCTTCCATGGCACAGAGCAGGGAGAGGGGAAGCAATGCCTTTTATGATAAAGACACTAATCCCACCATCAGGGCTCTACCCTTATAATTTAATTATCCCCTAAAGGCAGGAAATTAGGATTTGAAATTTAGGATTGGAAATTAAGATTTGAGCATATTAATGGAAGGTGGGAGGGGCAAAAACATTCAGTCCATAGTATGAGATCACTGAGGACATTTAATGGCAAAGACAGGACACCATCTAAGGGCAAAGACCTTCATATTTCTATGTAACAACCTTTACTATCACCAGAAAATCTGTTAATAAGGTGAAATGAAGTGTTTCTGAACTTTCTGCAGCAAGGAAGTATGCCACTGTGACAGAGGATATTTTTTGTTGTTTTGGTTTTGTATTGTTGCATTTCCAAGAAGGGTGCAGATTTTATTTTATTTCCAACAAGAAGTGAAATGACATTCTGAGACAAAGACTGAACTGGGGATGGACATATTTATTATATGATAGCTTAGAACTGGGGGACACAGCAAAGAGAAAGTACTGACATTATTCTCTTAGTACATAAACTCTTGCTTAATTGGGGCGCTATTTATCCAGGTCTGCAGATTATTGGTTCTAGTAAATTAATCTGTAGGAAGTTCCTGAGGCATACACTGAAATGATTCATTGTTTTTTTTCTTTGTTTGTTTATTTTACCTTTTCCCAGGAAACATTTCCTGAAGCAAATTGTTTGTTTGTTTTGCCTTTTCCCAGGAAACATTTCCTGAAGCAAAGGTCCATGTTGACAGATTGTCTAAGGCAGTGGTTCTCAACCTTCCTAATGCTGCTTTGTTACAAACGGTCGCATGCCACTCTAAAGCATCATGGCATCACGTTGAGACAGGAGGCCTTGACTGTTGTTTCCTTTCCTCCCATCTTTTCTTTTGGCTTGAAGAGAAGCGAGGAGCAGCATGCTGATGGAAAAGAAGTTGGAACTAGGGAGATTAAAAAAATAAAATACAGATCAAGCTCCTGCCAACCACTGGCAGCCTGTGGAATCATGTGACAGACAGGCCTGAACTGAGGGGAAAGGGAGAAATTTTGATTGTGGCTGTAAAACTGGAACTTACCTACTGATCTGCAGGAGAAATGTTTCCTAATATCTCAGTGTGATCACAGATTTACCCATTGTATTATTTAGGGATTCAAGGAAACTCAGAACAGATGTAAGTTTCAGTGGTGTTAGCAAAAAGCAGCTTCCAAATTTTGCCCTACTGAGTCCTTTCTACTTAATCCATCAGGTAAAATGAAGGATAACCATGCTGTAATTCTCAATTTTCTCTCATATTTGGTTGCAGGGTGACAATTCCTTTCAATGGGTTCTATATAGGACCTGACAGAATGATTGACTTTTTGATCAAAGTAGGAAGAATAAATTGCACTAAATTTCAGTCATAAAAAATTCCATATTATTTATTATTTTACCATTTTTTAAAATCAGTGTTTGGCTTACTTGGGATAAGAATAAACATCACGAACATGGAAGGTAAGAAAACGTACCTCTCGCATCTGCTACTCCGGGGGCACTAGAGGCCAACAGTTCCCGCAGGGTGGAATCTCCCTGTGTCTGTGCCTAGGTCAAGCCACTGCTCTCGGTCAGTAAATAAACCTGGCAGAGATACCAAAGAAGGCCCATGTGGGTGAGGTGTGGGGCTCCTTGGATGGGTGATGTGGCCAAAACTTTCTTAGAATTGCCCTGAAGAAATTTCTTCTCTGCCAGACTTCCTCACTTCCCCGTCCTTCACTGAAATCAAACACACTCTGCGGCAAAACTGCTCTCCCAGGCCTTTCCCACTACTTTCCCTTTCTGCCTCGCTTGTATTTTCACCAGTAAAACCCTTTCATGTCTAATCCCATTTGGCAGCCACTTTTCAAAGGACTCCAACTGACACAATAGATCAGTAAGATTTGTTTTTTTTTCCTTAAATGCAGTGGTTACTTCCTCTTTCTACTTTCTATAATGAATTTTATGATTTTCTCAGATGCTGTTTGAAGTCCCTCTTCTTTGTGTTCCCATGGAATCTTATGTTTTTATCTCCATTATTGCACTTGCCACATAATGGTAAGTTAGAATATTATTTGTGTGAGCTTTTTGAGGCAGAGAATTTGTGTCTTTGTTCAGCACAATGCTGGTCATATAATAGAAACTCCATAAATATTTTTTCAATGAATACCTAACTGAAAACAAAATTTTCTGAAGCGATTATATGAACAAATGCACTTCTGAGGGATTATAAACCTCTCAAGACATGAGTTACATTACATATTTATTTAAATTTTCCTTTTAACTTTCTGTTTGCTGTCCTACAAAATATCTTTAAAATATATGAGACAAAAAAAATTGTCTAATGAAAACAGGTGAAGGTAAGGGGTACATTCACCAAATGTACCATGTTAATGAGACAAAATGAAATGTCATAATTCATGCTAGAGAAATAACTTTATTTAAAAATGCAATATGTGTTTAAAATAAACTCAACCAAAATAATTCTAGGAAAATAACAAGAGAAGAATTTTAGAACAATGGTAATAGTAGTGATTGTGGTCATTGGCATAAAAATTAAAATTCAAGGTACAGATAATGTCAGATTTAGGCATATTTCCACTTCTACCCAAGCCAAGGTTCATTTATCCAAAGTAAATCATATGCTTTTAAGAAGTCCATGAAGGTGAAGGATCTGACGATTAACAATTAGAGATATTGGGAAGGCTGAGTGTTAAGCTCCATCAAGTGCAGAAATAATCGTGAAGGAATGAAAAATATTCAGCAAATTGAGCTAAAAAAGTGGGAACCAAAGTCTGGTTGGTGAGAAGTTGAATGGCAGGTCCAGGATGAAAAGTAAGTTGGGTGGCAGAAGATGGAACCCCAGCCCAGAGGCTGGAAGCCAGTGCTTCTGTAGCCTAAGGTCCCAAGGCCAATGTTTCTATAAACAAGAGATCCAGTGTAATTTGCCTGGCACACACTGCAGCAGACGGTATTCTCTGATGGGTAGCAGGGCATCTGAAAGACGTTAGATGGTACATGCGACTCCTGGCAACTGGTGGGCTCACAGCAGGTCTCCTGACAGCCACTGTAGAGAGAGCCCAGCTGGCAGGTGGTGGGAGAATTGTCTGCATTTCTGGGGGAGGAAGAATCATAGGTGGAAGGTGGGTACCCCGGGTGACCTCAAGAGGGTAGGAGGAGAATTTTCCAGGGCTGTAGTTGCAAGATATGTCAGGAGTTCACCTGAGTGGCAGCAAGGGGTTTGTGACTGCAAATGCTACGTCCTGTGCTGCACACTTAGATACCCTAGCGATCAGTGTGGTAGCATGTGCCTATTTTAATGGGAATCCCTAATTAAACTCCAGGCAATATGAAATACATTACCCATAAAAACCTTTTTTATGAATGCAGACTTTTAAATGAAAGAATTTCATTAGTTTTTTAAAGCAATTGTTCATGAAACAAAAATGCCATTTCTCATTGTCTTCCTTGGGTAGAGTAAAATTCACCATAATTGGACCTATAAGACTGATGATTATTCCTATTCTTCAACATATTTCATCAAGTGGGTGAACAGAGTGAAAATTCAATTGTTGCTAAAGATTTAAAAAACACTTTGTAGTCGGGAAGGGATGTTTGTATTGTTCCAAGTTTTGGAACTCAGTCAAGAATGGAAAGGGAGTTCCCACTCTCTATCCCCTCTCTCCAATCTCGTGAAGTTTACAGAAAGAACAAACCCACAGCAACCCTTAATTGATGGAAATACCAAATGACCACCTAACACATCTGGGGTTAGTTTTCTTATAGAAAAAGTAGCCAACCCTTAATTGACGGAAATGCCAAATGAGCACCTAACACATCTGGGTTTAGTTTTCTTATAGCAAAAGTAGTTGTGTGCATTAGTATTTAAGAATGAAAGGTCCAACATTTGCAGAAATGCTTTGAATGTTATTTATACTGTGAACATATTTAAGTCGAGAAATACCTTGCTTAGAAGGTGGCTTATGTCTTGGTAGAAGTCATTATAACTTTAATAAACAGAAAAATCCCATCCCCTATAAAGTTTAACTCATTTTTCAGTGGCATTGATATTAAGAAGAAAATAATCAACATTATATGTAAAGTACTAGCCTTTGTTCTTTTACCTTTGTTCCTCTAAGAGGGTAGGATTTTTACTACAGAGGAAAAAGAGTAACAAGTGTCTATAGCCTACATAGACTTCACAGAATGATCAAAGACTTAATTTATCTTTACAAATGTCCTTTATAAATTGAAGTAGGGGTGCATCTCTTTATCAAAAGAGATGATAATGTAAATAAGAGAATGAAGACCTGAGGCAATATCAGGTGACATGTATGTTCTTCCTGAAGCACCAGTATCACGGGATGTTCTGGACTCTCTCATAAAGGCCACTATAGTTAACTATGGATATATGATTTGGGTGCAGGAAATGGTAGACCCCACCACCTTCAAAACTGATATATTGTACAATGCAAATGCGCTGAGACTCATTCTATGAAGAATCAAGAAACTTTGTAAAGTAATTACTTTTTTTTTTTTATGAAGTGGAAGTTTTATGGAAAGATTCAGCTAAAAATCTAAAACAAACTGTTTTTCCAGGAAATGAGATTTCCGTCTTGAGGGCACTGGGACTACAGGCAGTACACAGTTACAAACAAGATAGGTTCTGGAAGTTTGTCCTTAAGTGATATTTGTATGTAACTTGGGACAGATACATTCACCTATTATCTGTAAGAGCCTCCATTCGTAAGTGTGATTTGAACATCAGCCAGATGTTTGTAACTTGGGGACTTACTGTAATAGCTTCCGTTCCTAAGTGGGAGTTGTATTTAAGTTGGCTATTTGTAACTCAGGGACAGCCTGTGTCTAATCAGGATGCTGCAAACAGAATTGTAATTTGACAGAAGGCTGGAGATAATTGCCCAACTCTTTTCCAAACTGTAGACTTTGAGTCTCAACATTTTGAGTAAACGAGTTGATCTCCAATCATGTTTCATTCATTAGGTGTCATAGTTTGTCCTCTGTTTCAAAAATAAACAATTCTTATTTACTGGGCTTCTTAATTGTGAACAGCAAAAAGCATTCTAGTAGATTCCAAACCTTCCTGCTGTATTTGTTGATAAAAGATTGAACATCAAAACATCCACATAAATATTTAACTCATATAAATTGAATTTCGGTTTTTGTTTCAATGTCATCTATTCTTATATAAGCTATTTCTGTGGGAGAATATTTGATGAGATCAGATATTAAGTAAAGTTGAACATTCTTTTCTCAGAAAAATAGTGGATTTTTTTTTATCCAAGCACACTTGTTCAAAAGTAGAAGGGAAATGTTTTTCTATAAAATGAACAAAATCGAACAGCAAAGAAAACATAGAAAGGCAAACTTTCTCAATTTCTCTTCTTCCTCAAGTTACTAGTCTTTATTACACTATTACAGAGCAGTAGAAAATAAGTCAGAAATAAGAAAACATATGACCATTATTTTAAAAGTTTTGTATTACTTATAAGAAATATCTGAAAAATTTAAGACAGGTGATGAAAGTTGCTTTCTGAAACAAAGGCAGAGTCTTGTCCACATGGGTCCTTTGGGCCAGCCATGGTGGCTCACACCTGTAATCCTAGCACTCTGGGAGGTCAAAGCGGCTGCATTGCCTGAGCTCAGGAGTTGGAGAATGCCTGAGCAAAAGTGAGACCCCATGTCTACCAAAAATAGAAAAATTAGTCAAGCATTGTGGCAGGTGCCTCTCTCCAGTCCCAGCTACTCAGGAGGCTGAGGCAAGAGAATCACTTGAGCCCAAGAATTTGAGGTTGCTGTGAGCTATGACACCACGTCACTTTACCTAGGGCACAAAGGGAGACTGTATTTAAAAAAAAAAAAGGTAATTACTTTACAAAGTTTCTTTAAACCAAGGATATCTTCTATATTCTTAGAAATCCTTTTAATGGGAAACACTGAATTATTGGGAAACACAGAATTATTCTTAGAAATACATTGAATGTTTTTGCCATGTTTTGTTTTTAATGCTTTTTCAGCATCTTAGATAATCTCTAACATTCCAACATAGCATAAAGTAATTTATGATATTTAACTCACTGAACAGTAAACACACACACAAAGAAGAAACAAAAGCTAAGATTGGTTCTCAGTAGTCTGCATACAATGTTAAGCAGGAACACGAGGTACAAGGGAATCTCTCAGTTAATATGTCACTAAAGCCATTCAAGTTGAGGTCAGGTTTTAATTAAAACCCCCTAAAACATCTTGCATATCGCATTGCTGCTTTCTGATGACACCATTCATTAAGTTAGTTTGTCACTTAGGGATGACAATCAAAGTATGTTTTGTTTAAAAGAAATGACTATGAATAGATTGGTTAGCTGGCAACTTCTCTAGCCAGATGGCAACGATTTTGAGACAGATTGTGAAAAGGGTATCAATTATTTTTAATTAAGCCAGATTCCCTCAGTCCAAACACTGTCTACAGCTAAAGCAGTTCTCTGGAAGATCTTAAGAGTGACCTTTGGTAAGGGAAGATGATTAATAGTTTTAAAGATTCGACATAACCTGATTTCCAACACACAAATATTACAAATATTTCTTAGTTGTATTAGCACAAAACTACACGTGTTTGACTGTGATGATCTTTTCAATTTATTTCAATGCAGGTAACCTGTTTTTATGTTCCATGTGAATGACACACCTAATGAGAAGGTATATAAATATCCCAGTCCAAGAAGTGACATTCAAACTCTAGAGTCTTATTATTGTAAGTCACATCTCCCATCAACACACCCTACAGCTGTTGCCCTGGAAACTTCTCCTGCTCCTGTGGGGGCTAACTGCACCAACCAGGCACCTCCGGTGGCTCTTCCTACTCCAGCAACCTGGTCTACAGCGCTGACCTCTGCTTTCCCAGCACCTGCTAGCTGGGCTCTTCCCTGTACATGGGCTGCCTGAGGCCTGCTGTGAGCCCACCAGCTGCCAGACGTCCTGCTGCCGGCCAAGGACCTCCTTGCTCTGCAGTCCCTGCCAGATGACTTACTCTGGACCTCTGGGCTTTGCCTCAGGTCATTTGTCTGTGGCTCCCAAGCTTTGGGCTTTTGATCCAGTGGTTTCTAATCAGTGAACTGCAGCCCCACTACTTTCTCATCCCTAAATTATAGATTCAACTTTTATGGTCCAACCTACTTTTCTTCTAGATGCTTCCAGTGTGTTTCTTACCAACCAGCCTATGGATCTGCCATCTACTGATGAGAAGAACAAGAAATGTAAATACAATACCTGCTGGATCAAGATGCATGTAATGAGGAAGCATACTTCTCTCCTAATGTACCACCTATTAATTTCCCCAAGTACAGTTTTAAATTTTATATAGTAGAAAATGTCATAAGTTTAAATAAAAATGTTACATAACATCTGTATATCTGCTTCATATTTTTTGTTTACTTTTTGTCTTCATAACTACTTTTAAATATCTGACTGGGCTTTTCTGTATCTTGTATTTATCATTTAAAATTTTTTTAACTTTAACATGTTAATTGCCATATAAGTGGTATTTAACTCTTGCTAATTTGAGCTCAAGGTTTCAAGAAGCATATATAGTTTGCATGTCTCTTGACCTTGACGTAAGGCTCTCTGGGAATACCCTGCAGTTGTTTGTAAAATTCTCACTTGTTGATGTTCTTATTGTTACAATTAATATTGACAATTTAATTCTAAAAATGTGGATTAAATGAATAGAAGTCAATGGTTCTTTTTATTTATGTTTACCTTTATATTATACTTAAGCCTGACAAGTAAAAAAAATAAAAAAAAACTTTACCCTGAAGAACTATTTTTCAAGTTTTTACTTTACTTTTTATATTATAAATTTTCAAGTTTTTATATTACTTTTATTGATCTATATTTTAGGATCATTTTGTTTTCAAAATTTTTATTCCGTTTTTGTAATGAGACATTATGGCTCCAAGGAAAAAAAAATTTTTTTTTTCTAGTGCATCAGTCAATGTGCGAAAGAATAAAATTGCCCAATTTTCTGTTTGATCTGGCAGAAACATTTTTATCTTTCATGTTCACTTCATCATTAATTACTTTCACACGATAAACCAAAGAGTACAAGTTCTTAAGACTAAAACTCATAACTATAAACTTTTCTTTAACCTAGGTAGTAAGAAAATTCAATTTTTATGTAAAATAATTATAGTTTGCAATGAATATTAAATTGACTAGGTCACATTATTTTGGGAGAAAGATTGCTTATATAATAAATTCTAAACTACATGAGCATCCAGGAGGAGGTTCAATGTTAGCTAGTGAGTTAGCTTTAGTAAGCGTTCCAGTTTTCCCCATACATACTACCTAGTGAGAAATTAAGTCTCTAAAGAAAATCTCTAGCATTTTAATATTGATTAACAAATAGAACCATTTTTTAATATAACCAGTTCTAGAAGTTTGATGAATTCTGGATTTGTCCATTTTTAGAGTGGTTTGGTTGATAGCATTTATTTGAAAAAGAAAATTCAAACCCCATGCAATATTCTCTTCTTTCAATATTCAGCTAAACAATCAAAGGATTCGGCTAAACACTTAGGCAGCTGAAAATGCTTGAATCAGGAGTTATTCCCCAAATGTTCCTTAATTTAAGTCAAGAACAGCATTATTAAGGTACAGATGACCTAGATCAGGTCCTTACAGGGTAACAATTTATCTTGGTTTATTCCTTTTTGTCTTACTATATAGTCTCATTTGGCAATTGTCTTAGACATTTTATTTTCTTACTTATAATCAGTAATAATTTTATTAACATAAATGATGATTGTTTTAAGGGATCGCCAGTTTGCCTTTGCCATGGTTTCATCTAGTGGAGATTAGGTTACTTGCACAGTGAAGAGATTTAGTCTAATTTTGAGCAATCTGAAAGAAGGCAAAGATATCCCTCTGTTTCTTACCACTTCTGAATAAAATAGAGTTATCTCTTTTCTGTCAACGACAGCATGCAGAGAAATCACTTGATAAACAAATTACACTCAGGTACAAGCACCAGGTCAACTTGCATATTCAAATCTTGATGGAGAGTGATATGCTGTTCTAACGTGGCCCACGGCCTTATGGCCTATTCCATAGATTACAAAATGGAGCAGTATCCATCAGGCCAACAGCAGGGGGAGTTAGTGGAAAATTTGAGAATTAACTTCTCAGGTGTACAGAAAGTATGGGCATGAAGTTGAGGCTGCCGCAGAGCATATAAAGAGGAATTTAAATGCTATCACTATACTGGTTTGGCCATGTATTTTATTGCTTAAATCTACAACTATTTCATTCTTTGGTAAAGTTAAATTCTGTTTAACAAAATCCTTTTAGGAAAAACGAGCTTAAAATAAAAGTGTGTTTTTTACGAAAAAAAAAAAGAAAAGATAAGTTCTTGCTTTCTACCATAAAGCAAGTTGATGATGAGTGAATAATTTGTACAACAATTTGATGACATGAGGGTAAGGTGATATTCATGGAGCACATGAAATATAAAAGATATAATTTCACTGCTGGGTGTGGTGGCTCACGCCTGTAATTCTAGTGCCCTGGGAGGCTGAGGCGGGTGGATTGCTTGAGCTCACAGGTTTGAGAACAGCCTGAGCAAGAGCAAGACTTCATCTCTAAAAAATAGCCAGGTGTTGTGGTGAGTGCCTGTAGTCCCAGCTACTCAAGAGGCTGAGGCAACAGAATCCTTGAGTCCAGGAGTCTGAGATTGCTGTGAGATATGATGCCACGGCACTCCACTGAGGGCCGCAAAATAAGACACTGTCTCCAAAAAATAAAAAAACAAAAAAATAGAATTTTGCTGAAGAAATAGCAGTATTTTCTTCAAAAGATAGCAAAACTTTTAAGACAATTGCCTCCAAAATGATCATTTATCATCAGCAGTTGTAAAGCATATGTAAATATATCTCTTGGATACATACATTTTTATTTAGGTCAAATAATTGTTTCAAATCATTTTCATTGTGTTAAATCCTAAATTTTCTTGTGCCTGAACAAAAAAGTAGTTGAAATGATAGGTGATAATATGCCTCTCCATTAGCATAAGAAAGACACTGCTAAAGATTAAATGAGCTCAGTTTTGTGCCAGTGTTACCAAATATTTCAAATAGAAAACAAATTAATTCCAGTAAGGGTTTGATTTCTTTATCCAGCCCAAAGAATCCAAGTAAAGCCATGGAAAATTCATAATGTTCCATTTAATAAAGTTAATATAAAATCACACAAAAAATGTTGCCTCAGAAATAACAAAAAGTCAAAATTTGGATTAAGGGCAACGTCGTGGTGAAGACAATAAAGAATTGGTGGAAAAGAAACATATTTTTAATTGTGGTAAATATAGAACACAATTTTGCATCCAAATAAGTTGTAATATTCTTTGAATAAAAGTAGAATCAATAATTTAAAAAATAAAACATTTTGCTATACTCTAATTTATGTTGGCAATCAGTATTTTTCCTTTCCTTATGAGTTGTATTATCTTTGAGTCACAATTTTGTTGATGGTTAAGTCATCATTGGTGTTGTTAAGCCTGTATTATATTGTCAAATATCTTGCTACATCTCTTGCTGGGGCTATGTGCTCTTCCATACAAGACTCTCAATCTTTTCCTTTCAAAGTCTGAGCTAGTTCTACATCTTGTGAACCACTTTACTTAAGAATTTTTCCATGAATTCCCTCTGATTGGTTCCACCCTCTTTGGATCTGACTCACCAAGATGGAAATCTGGTTTGCAGTATTAGTGAAATGCCACAAGATTTTGGAAATTTCGCTATTCTTTATATTTTTCAATATTACTAAAGGAAGCACTTTATATCTATCATCTTGAATCCTAGATCTGAAAAAACTAACATTAAAAATGATGATTGAGATGGATAATATGATATTTGTAATAGTACTCATACTTTCTAATGATTTCTTCTTGAGGTGCCACCAAATATTTTTCTATCAATCTGTTCTTTGGTATAATAACTAATATAGGCTGGATGTGATGGCTTTTGCTTGTAATCACAGCACTTTAGGAAGTCCAGAAGGGAGGATCGTTGATGGCCAGGATTGTGAGATGAGCAGGGGCAACATAGCAAGATTCCATCTCTACAAAAAATTTAAAACATTACCTAGGTATAGTGGTGTCCATCTGTGGTCCTAGCTCCTTGGAGGCTGAGGCAGGAGGATTGCTTGAGGTCAGGAGTTTGAAGCTGCAATAACAACAACAACAAAAAAAGTTAATACAAATTTTTAAAATGTAAATTAGTTCATATTCTTTGAAATTCTTCCTCTAAACTTTAAATTTGTTTTTATATTTACTCTTTATTTTAGATACTATTCAGGAGGCTAATGAAACAAGTCTATGTGTAGATTAAGTCTATTCAGATGGGGTAATTTCTATAGTACCAGAAATACTAAGGAATCCTTAAGGGAGGAGTTGTATATTAAAATTGTTTTTCAAAAAGAAAAGAAAAGAAAAACTAGAAAGAGCAATTAAACAAGATTGATTCAAGATCAATTCTAGATTGATTCACTTGAATTCATCTTGAATGATCTTTGATTTATAAACTTCGGCAAGTTTTAAATCCATGAGAATCTATCCCCTCATGTGTCAAAAGGTCTATAGTATATAGTGTTTGTCTTTCTTACAGGATGTTTTATTAGCAAATGAAAATAGCATAGCTAATATTTCCTTGTGCCTCCCCATATAATATACTCTAACCTAACATCCAAGGTATAACTGCTGCAATTTCATTTAGGTTTAACACTCCCTCTTTGCATAGATAGCATCTACCCTCAAAAACATGCAACATTATATTACTGTACATGGGCTTCTCCAAGGGCACAACTGGAAACTTGGAAGGAGCTGACTGTCACTTCTCTGTTGCATGATTATGAGGTTCCAGGAAATGAAACAGCTTGGACATTGTTCAACCCACGGAAATAGAGGCTAATTGATAATTGATTCTCCCCGTTCTTCTGATCCTGAGGTGGAAAATTCCAAGAGTCATTCTATATTCTCCCAAAAGGTGCGTGCAGTATATTGGGCAAGTTACTCACCAAAAACCTAACTCAAAAATGTACTCTTTTATGAGATTTTCCTCTTTGGTTCTTTATCCACTTATGGTTCTCATACTTGCTTCCTGGGATCTTGTGCCAAAAATTTGCTGGCACACAAGTCTTTGATTTTAGCTGTGCTTTGAGGGAAAAGAGGAACCACATGAAGACTAATGAATATAAATATTCGTTCAACACTGCTCAAGTGTGTTGCTCTTAGCTTGATTGAGTTTGAACCTTGGAGAAGCATCAGGATGCTATCCACACTTCCCAAACCCGATTACTACTCCCACCTGAGATTACTGTGATTCATTTTACGTGTGTCTGCAGGTGAGGCTCGGGGATCCTCCACTGGTGAAAGGCAGGGATCCTGACACTTATGCCAACTAACAAGGAGCAAAGTGTTTTTCCTAGGAGTTGCTTAAGGCTCTTTCTTTTCTTCGCTGGAAATCCACACTCAGATACGAGATGCCTGGGTGTGTTTTTATTAAGTATACATATCACCTTATAAACTATATGTTATACTCGTTTGAATTTCTAGTTTCTGTATTAATAATTTCTTTCTTTGTTTTCTTATATCAACAGAAATATATGTCCCTCGTCCTAGGCAAGTCCAAGCTGTAGTCTTCTAAGAAGTGATCATTCCCACCAGATAGGGAACATGTCCAATGTCAACAGAAATGTTCTCAGATCTATCAAATTATATATTCCCCAAATCCATTTACTTAGTCATGTTTATTTTTACTTTAATTCCCCCAAATAACTGATACAAAATCTACAAGCAAACATGTGAATAATATACTTAGGTGCCAGATCATTTGCAATAGCTCTTGGAGGAAAATCAAATAGCATATATTCTACCAATAGTACAGATAATAGGACACAATGTTAGGTTAATAATTTCAGAGTCTGCTAGAAGCTGGTGATGCAAGAAGCTAGTGGTGGAAGAATGAAAGGATAGTGGTAACCAGTGAGAGGGAAAACAACAGAGTATTGACTTTAATCTAAGGACCTAGATGCTTAGCAAGAGAATCAATAGAAGTGGGATCCGCAGACTGGTCTGTAATAAGAAGACTGATAGGTCCTAGAAGCCCAGTAGTATGGTAGGAGAATCTGGATCTATAGGCCACAGCCTCCACAATCCAGGGGTCTGAAGCCACTGGATCCGCAGCCCAGGGGATAGCAGCTGCTGGACCCAAAGCCCAGAGATCCAGGGTAAGTCGTCTGGCAGGGACTGCAGAGCAGGACATCTGGCAGAGGCTGGACAGTACACAGCAGGTCTCCTGACAGTCCGTGTAGAGGGAGGAGCCCAGCTGGCAGGTGCTGGGTGAGCAGAGGTTGGTGCTGTAGATCAGGTTGCTGGGGTAGGAAGAGCCACAGGAGATGCCCGGGTAGTGCAGGTAGCCCCTGAAGGAGCGGGGGGAAAAGTTTCCAGGGCAACAGTTGTAGGGCATGTCAATGGCAGATGTGAGTTCAGCAAAGAGTAATTGAGAAGATTCTCGGTGCTGGCATTCATGTGCTCTCAGCCCTAGGTATGGCCCCCAGCAGGGTGATTCTTTACATATTTGTGCTCCATCATTTACAAATATACAATTCCTTAATGTCTGTAATTGTGCTCACATAGTTTCCACATATTGTATTTATGGATGTATAATTGTGCTGTTACAGCACAAAGCCCATGAACTTCTGTGTCGGAAATGATGCGAGGGCTTTCCTCTGGCTTATGCTGCCTGCCTGTTTCTGTATTTCCTTGTCTGGCTTTGCTGGTGGGTGCTTTTCTCCTACGAGTGGGAAATGACATAACATGAGTTTTCCTCTGGTGCAATGGACTAGTTTCCACCTGGACAGGAGCCTCACGAAAACTCTGCACCTTGTCGTCATGCATTCCAGGACTCTGAAATTACTTTGTGGTGATTTGTTCTGGCAGTAATAGAAAACTAATACTCCAGGTGACCCAGTTAATGCACTAGGTTCTCACGTGCAGTGAAGACAGACCGAGAGCAAATAAAGCAAAGAGACTAAGAGAGAGATGGCTGCAGACCGAAGGACAGCTTCACAGGCTTTTAGAGTCAAGGTAACAAAAAGGGGGCACAATCCAAACAGAGTCAAGGGCAGATCAGCCCGAACTTACCTCTGCACAGCAGCAAAGCCCAAGACTGTTTCTATAAGAAAGAAAACAATTGAAAAAGAAATTAAGAGAAGCCTGAGGGATTTCAGATTTTTCTTGATTGAATTCTTAAACTACAATGTGTTTTGTCCTAATGTCTCTATAATTAAAACTTTTCAAAATGAGCATGGTTTATGAATTTTCATCTATTGTCCTTTTAATCATCCACGTTTATAATTATTTAGCTTTACTCAGTACAAGTTTTCAGTGACTTTCTTGAACTTGAGAGAGGTGTCATTCTGCATTTTTCTGCCTAGATGTGAAGTTTCTTTCTTTCCCAGTTTTCTTTTCCTCGGCAAAGTTATGAATGTTTCCCCTTACTCTTTCTTTCTCTGTCTTTATCCTATTTTTCTTTCCTATTTTTTCTTGGCTTGTTTGCTTTTACTATTTGTTTTTGTTTTTTGATTAATTATAATTTGTTTACCTCTGCTGAGCTGTAGATTCAATCTGGAAAATAAAAGTTTGACAGACTTGTCATATTCTTAGGGTTTAACCAAACACTTTCTAAGTTCACTGACAAGATATTATATTGAAACACAAATGGTTAAATAACATTCAGGACCCAAGGTATTGTACTGTCATGGTGGATGGGAATATTTTTCTTATTTTATATTCTTACAAAATGTAATAAATTACAATAATGTTAAGAATATAAAATTTCATCAATTAAAACATGTGGCAATATTAAAAAGTAACTTAATGTAGAACTTCTAGATGGAAAAGGAATGAGGAAAGACATAAATACACCCAATTCAAATAGTTATTCAGTTAGGTTTTTATTTTCTGTTCAAGTAGGTGAAATGTCCTGTCAATAAAATATTGTGGACATTATTTCTTCCCCATTCTTTTGTTTCAAAAATAGCTCTTTAAAATAATCTTGGAGATAAAACTTAAGGGTTAAATGTAGAATGCAAATTTATCAGGGAAAATTGGGGGATTCATTGAATTTATTAAATTTGTCCTCAGTTTCTCCAGACTCCTCATTCAAGAATCCTTCTCCTAACCAATTAATATAAAAAAGGGGTATTCCCCCCTTCTTTTTGCCTAAAAATCTCTATAAGTGCACCTACATTAATTTGACACAAGCGTAAGAAGAACATGTAAATGCCCCAGTCTAAGAGGTCATATTATTTGTTCTGTATGATATGGACCTGCGTCTTTGTCCTTTTTAACTGAATCATTTATCAAGAATTAAAAATAAGAACATTTCACATAAAATGTATCACTCAGGGCTGTGCATGCAGAAGATTCTTATCCTTTGATTGAAGATTCCCATCACTGGGTGAGGGATTTTTCATATTGAGATGTGCTTCCAACACAATCTCATCCAGGGTTGAACATTAAAACTTGGCTCTTTCTTAAAATTACCAGCCTAGTTGTTACTAACATGCTATGGATCTTGCATTCACTAATCATCTGGGTTAAAACCTCAATACTTCTTACATAATGCTTCTCTTTAATCACTTTGATTTACTAATTCTTGGCCACACAATTTTTTTAATTATCTAACATAAATTATAGGGCTTTTGAATCCTCTATGCTCAAAAATACATTGACTGGAGAAAGCTAACTTTGCTGCTTTTCTTAAATTTTCTTCATGCAATATTTTTTATTTAAAATTAATGTGAGGATAGTGATTAAGAAAATGCCATGAAGGCTATGTTAAACAGTTCGATGAAAATATTTCAGATTGTATATGAAGTCAGCACATTGACCCCATGATGGCACTAATGTACACAATTGTGATTTAATAAAAATAAAAAATAAAATAAAATTAATATGAGGGTACAAATTTTTAGATTACGTTGTTCTCACATTCAAGGTAAAGTTCAAGCTATAACAACCTCACATTATGTGCCTTAGGGGACGCCCTGCCAATTGCCCTCCCTCCTCCTGCCAACTCTTCTCTCTTTATCCCTCCCCTTTACTAGACTGCAAATGTGTTTTATCATTTGTATGGGCATGTAATTATTTATAGATTTAGTTCATATTAAAGAATACAGTAGATTTTTTTTCCTATTCTTGAGATATTTTACTTCAAAGAATGTGTTTCAATTCCATCCAGGTAAACAGAAAAGATGCAATATCTCTGTCTTCTCTTATGGCTGAATAGTATTCCATGGCATATGTGTACCACAGTTTGTTAATCCATTCTGGGGCATTTGGGTTGCTTCCACTACTTGGCAATTACGAATGGAGCTGCGATAAACATTCTGGTGCAAATGTCTTTGTGGTAAAAAGATATCTGTTCCTCTGGGTAGCTACCTAGTCAAGTCTGAAGGTGCTGGCAGGGATGTGAAGAGAATGGAACATTTCTACACTGCTGGTGGGATTGAAAACTAATACAACCTTTATGAAAAGAAGTATGGAATATTCTCAAAGAACTAAAAGTTGACATTCAATTTGACCCCACAATCCCCTTTCTAGGTATCTACCTTACATAATATTAAAGCATATTTACCTCTGTAATGTGTGGGCTGCCTGTGAAGTATCCAGCCATTATTAATACTGTTTTTAGTATTACATGGCTGGATACTTTCCAGACAGCCCTCATACATTCTTGTTATTCTTCTCTGGTGTATTTTTATCAAGATACTATGAGGTGGGGAAACATAAGTTTCCCTATAAATATATCAATAAGGTTTTCAAGTATGTGTTTTTTAGAAATAAATTGTCCAGAAATAATAGTTGAACACATGGATTCAAATATAAACTGCTTCCTTGGGAGGAGATTATAGTAAACACCTGGAGAAAGTAGGAAAATGTGACAGGAAATGATAGGAAGGCAAAGCAGAGCGCATTGTGAAGCTGGTTACCACTATAGAACACCAGAGGTCCATTCTAGAGTAGCATTCCTTCCTCGGCACTCTCCTGGGAATTGAAAAGTCATTGAGCAGGGCTTTGCACAAGAGCCCAGTAATCAGTCTTCAGGGCATGTAGTTGGTTGTCCCTGGGAGACAGGCAAGGAGTGGACAGCTGCAACTGGGGGAGGGTACTACCTGGAAACGTGTATACACTGTAAAGAAGGAATGGTGAATATCTGGAAGGATGAAACAGAATGGAAAAGGCAGAGAAGTATAAAGGCATGGGGTGAGTTTAGGCTATATTGGAAATGGTAAAGCAGGTATGTGGGTGTAGAGACTCCAGACAGGGTTAGAAAGACTTCAGAGAAATATCAAGCATTGCAGATTCACCAAGATGCCGTTAGAGTCAGATGTTAACATAAACCAGCCTCCACCTCCAGTTTCTGTCCCATTAAAGTTCTATGTTGATTTTGAAAGTCGTTGCTAAGAGGCTGAGTGACAAAGTCATGAATAGAGAAACAAAATTGGAATTTAGGATCTATCAAAGACTTAGTCTCATGACAAATTAAGGCTAAAAAAATTTAAAAACAAGACTTAGAGTTCTGGGAAATATCCTAGATGTTGGAGGAGCCAAGTTTTAAAAGAAAAATACAGTTGCTAAGAGACAGCTTCTTCTTCTTTTTTTTTTTATTTCAGACTAAGAGGAGGGTACAAATGATTAGGTTGCAATGTTTGTGTTTGTTCGGTAAGGTCCCTGCTGTAATTGTGTCCTGCCTCCAGCAGGTGTGCTGTACACACTCTGATTGTGCCCATTAGGTGGGGATACACTGACGTGGACAGTGTGCTCTTGTGAGGACAGACACCCAGCTTTAAGTGGTCTCAATCCTTGACTGCATTGAAATGATCTCAGATGCTTTTGTCCTTATCCTAGCAGCCTGTCAGAAATATGAGTAAATCCCTCTGGAGGGCAATTAAATCATTCCAGTTTTTAAATATGAAATATTCACTATTCTATCAAAACATGGGAAGAATATGAGAATGTCAGACAGAACTACACATACAAAAAAAACACCAGAATGTAGAATATGAACCACAGGATCCGTGAAATGCACATGTCAAAGTCAGATGTTGAAATATGTATGTGAAGAATACACCAATAGGAAATAGGAAGTATTAATATTAAGTAATAATTATACTTTAAAAAGTAAAGATGAAGTTGAAAATTCTGGCAGAAAACAGAAAACTAAACAATAAAAGTTAATCAAAAATTTTATTTACAATGTAATACCTGATTTGTAAAATACCTAATGGGGGGCGGCGCCTGTGACTCAAAGAAGTAGGATGCCAGCCCCATATGCTGGAGGTGGCAGGTTCAAACCCAGCCCCGGCCAAAAACAGAAAAAAAAAAAAAACCAAAACTAATGGATTGGTTTAATAAGTGATTAAACATAGCTGGACAGATGATTGGTGAATTGGGAGATGGGAGGTGGAAATTCCAAAACTAAACCACAAAGAAACATGAAAATGGAAAAGAGAGAAAGTAGGATAAAAGAAATGTGTCAGCAAATTTTAAAAAAAGTGTACATTCCTTATCATTGAAAATTAAGAAAAAGAGGTAGGAGGGAATGGGACAGAAACAGTTTTTGAGGAGATTATGGTTAAGAATTTACCAATATTAATAAAAAGCATCAATCCACATATGAAGTGAATTCTTTACGTTGCAACATATACAGATGAGAGTGTGTTAGGACTCCGGGCCTCATACCAGATACGTTCAGTCTAAAACTCAGATATTTCTTTTTCTCATCTCAGTAGTGTTTACTATTTTGATTCTCTTCATAAGGCCCCCATATGGTTTTCATGTATGACTTTGTGTCATTTCTGTCCCTTGCTGTCACCAAGTCTCCAAATTGTGTTCAGGTTTTTCTCTATTCATACACATACACCTGTTTTTGAACACCAGTTATTCAATTTGTCTTGACTCGTATTTTTCCTTCTACATTGGATGTGAGACCTGTTGGATCACAGCATGTAATAGTGAGCAATAATTTTGTAGTTCGAGAAAGGCTAGTGACAAGTAGGGTTAATTTTTAGTTGGTCCCTCAGTAAAACCAAAATTGTATCTTTGATTCATTGACAGAAAAGAAAGGTAACTTCATCTCATTCCCCACCAGTTAGAGAACAGTAGTTTCCCATACAGATAGTTAACAAGATACATGAAAATCATGCCATGAGGCAATAGAGGCTTTCCTAGACATAATAGAGCAAGTATTACTGTAAAACAGTCACAGCATTTATGGCATAGGAGTAGTTCATGGGTTCTGTGCTGTAACACAATTATAGCTTCTGTAAATAGAATACATAGGAAATTATTCAAATGAAATTACAGAGAAGATTACTGGATTATACATATGTAAATGATAGAGCACAAATACGTAAAGAATTGTCCTGTTGGGCATCATACCTATTGGTGAAATGTCATGTCTAGAAGGTGACCTTAAACTCAGATCTTCTTTTACACTGGGCTGAACTCACATATCTTGTCAATATGTCCTATCATTGCTGCTCTGGAAAGTTCTCTGATCCCTTGGGAGCTAGCTACCTGAGCTACCCAGGCGTCTCCTGTGGCTCTTCCTACCCCAGCAGCCTGGTCTACAACACCACCCTCTGCTCTCCCAGCACCTGCCAGCTGGGCTCCTCCCTCTATAGGGGCTGTCAGGAGGCCTGCTGTGAGCCCACCAGCTGCCAGACGTCCTGTGCGCTGCTGTCCAGCCCCTGACAGACGTCCTGCTACTACCCAAGATCCTTTTTGCTCTGTGGTCTCTGCCAGATGGCTTATTCCGATTCTCTGGACCTTTGTTCCAAGGGAGTCACTCTGTTATGGTTATGATTTAAGGGCTGTTACTTCCTGGGTTATGAAGGAAGTGGCTTCATTCAGCTCTCTGAATCATAGGGTCCGTGGTTTCCATTCTCTGGGTTATAGATCCAGATTCTGACACCCAGTCTGTTTTCCTTGGAAGCATTTCCATTCACCTTGTTATCAGTATTTCTGTAGATTTGCTTTTACTGACTGATGTACTGATTGGCCAAACCCATTTGCAAAAGGCAGACCCTATGGTAAGAACACCAATTAATTGCTTACAGTGAGAAGTATCTTGATATTCTTTTTAAATTTATTTTTATTTGTAATTACTATGGGTAGTTAATAGTTGCATGTATTTATAGGGTACATATAATGTTTGATACAAGCATACAATGTGAATTCATCTAATCAGGGTATTTGGGGTATCCATTACCTCACGTATTGATCATTTCTCTGTGTTGGGAACATTACAATTCCATTCATTTAGTTATTTTAAACTATACCGTAACTTCTTGTTGATTAGAGTCACTTTGTTGTGCTGTAAAATATTGTTCATTCTAATTATATTTTCACACCCATTAACCATCTCCACTGTCTTCCTGCCTCTCCATTGCCTTTCCCAGCCTCCTCAATCACTGTTGAGTTTTTCCCAAATTTTCTTGTCTTGTTTTATTTTTTCTTCAAACTATATAAGCAACTCCTTCTCTTCCTAAATGTGGTGGAAGAGAAGGAGGAGGGAGAGGAAAAGTAAGATGAGAGAGCACATGAGTGAAAAGAGGAGATAAATGGAAATGTCACAGCGGGTAGATCCAGTAAAATAAATTGGGTGGAATAAAGTGGTTCTAGTCACATCTCTACAATAACTTGCTGTGTAATAATTTAAAATTCTATCTAACCCTTCTGTTTCAATTTCAACCTCTGTAGAATAAATATGTGGAATTTGATGACCTCTACAGCTCCTTTTATATTTCATATTTTATTACTTTGTAGTGAAGGAGGAAGAGAACATGATGACTGTGATATAAGTTTTTTCCAAGTGTCTACATTTAATAATCTGCACTCTATTTCTAAATTCAGAGAATGTTTAAAAATCTTACAAGATAAAGCACAGGAAAAACATTTGAACATAGCTTATTCTATATATTACGTCTCCTGTCATCATCATACTGTCTTAGTACTTTAGTTTTTATAACTCTGGAATGTAAGAGAGTAGGACTGTATAAATACACCCAATCCAATTTCATTTCAAGATACAATGAAGACAGTCATTTCTGAAGCTAGTAAGAACTTGGGTGTTTTGAACTAGACTGAGTTTAGTGGTTGGCAAAGAAGTGAGGAGCAACTTGGCACCTGCTGAGACTCGCTCCTTCCCATTTCAGTTTGTGACTTGCCATCTTTTGCAAATGGAGATCATTTAAGCAGATTGAAAACAGTAATTGGGGTGTAGGGAATTAGCTAATTAAACAGAAAGTAACACTCCTGCACTGTCACTGTCGCTACCTAAAGCTCATAGGTACTTTTTCTAAACATTTATACCCAGAAGTTAGTATTTCATTTTAGTATATTTCATGCACAGGCCTCATTAAGTAAATCTAAATTTTGTTTTTGCCCTCCTCAAAGTTGCTTTTGCTTTTATAGTTAGAAGAAAAAAATAAATAAAACAACAATAAAAGAATATTTGAGGAGAAACTCAACAATGATTGCACTGTAAAAATTAAACTGGCAAATAGTAAATGCTTTTGTAAATTCAGTTCTTTTCATAACTCTCTTGATTTTTTGATTGTATCAATCCAAGTCTGTCATAATCTATGCCCAAGAGAAATAATCAAGCCTCATATCCCCTAAAATAGGCAATGGCAGGGCTTTCAAAAGAGTTTCTTGGCTGGGCAGAGGTCTCCTCTGCCCTGGTCTCCCAACGTCAGATGCAGGAATGGGTTTTGGCTTTCAGGAATATACTATATTCTTAGTTTTCTATTACGGTCATAACAAGTTAGATTAAACTTAGTGGCATAAGCAATACAAATTTATTATCTCATAAATAGATTAAGACTACTGTAGGTTTGTACTAGTTTAAAATACTGTAGGTTAAAACTCCAATAACCTCACTGGGCTAATATCAAGGTTTGCAGGGCTGCATTTCTGTCTAGAGGCTTTAAGGGAGAATTAATTTCCTTCCCTTTTACAGATACCAGAGGCCACCTGCGTTCTTTGGGGCATGGCCTCCTTCCTCTGTTTTCAAAAGCCAGCAAGGGTGAGTCCCACTGGTCTCACACAGCACCACAGTGATGTCCTTTTCTACTTTCCTTGTGCTTTATGCCTGTGATTCCGCTGGTTCCACCTGACAGTCAGGATGCTCTTCACCAGGTCAGCTGATGAGCAGCCTACATTTCATCCCCAACCTTAATCCCCTCTGCCACTTTGTGGCAAACAATCCCCTTTGTTAATATGTAAATTAACATATTCATAAATTCCACGATTTGGGGGTTGAATATTATTGAGAGATTATTATTTGGCCTACAAAATCTAGTAAATGAACAAATTTATAAAAACAACTCAAAAACAGCCCGATTATAGAGTACAGTAAAGTGCTCACCAAGAAACAGTCCAAGTCAGTGATGGGGACTACAAATACACATAGGCTGCCATTGCCCCTGAATATCCCATTTCAGGTGGATAATTGAAAAGAGGTAATTTTATCATTTTACAAGAAACTCATAGCCCTGAGCTGGTGTCATGCCGTTACCATTCAGAAACCAGTCCTTCTCCCTCATTCGAAATCTAGAAAAACTCTAAATCTCCCCCAATGCAGATTTTATTCTCACTCTAGTTCAATAGTTTACATACAAAACAGTTAACTGTGGTCTTCCAATTTTCATCGAGTAAATCCCATTCTACACAATTAACAGGAGACCAGCTGGCACCAATTGGGATCTTCTCTAGTTGCTTCTGATCTTGCAGCTCCCACCTGCTGCAGACAGTGACAGCTGCTCACACCACGCACTTCGACTCCTCAGGTTTAGACCTCAAGCATCTGCTGCCCACACAGTTATAATTTCAGAAGCTTCTGGTCATCTGTCTTCCAAGTTTGCAGTTCTGATCTCCGAGAATTAATGCAAAAATTGTGTTCTCAGGAAATTCTCCCATGAATCTTTTCTAGGCCCTTGATTTCAATCATTTCCATTTATTAAAGCTTATCTCACTAGTGGTTACAGAGAACAGGTCTGTCCTCTGCGACTCCCAGGTTCCATGTTTGTATTTCATTAGTCACGCCTCACCGCACAGTGTCAAGTATTTTTTCAGTGCCTTCATTTTTCACAATATGCTCATTGAGCCTTTATCATGAACTAAAAATTTACGCCAAACACTTTACTAAACCGACTTTCATTATTTCCCTATGCCACCAGCAGAATCCGAGATTTCTAAAGCTCCACCCCAGTGCCAGCGTTTGGTATTGTCGTGTTTCCTCCGACCTTTGGTGGATCCCAGGGGCATCTCGCTGTCATTTTAATTTGTATTCACTTGGTGAATAGCGATTCTGAGTATTCTTTTTTGTATTTTTTGGTCATTTGTTCCCCTGTCTTCTTTTGTGTAGTGTTTGTTCACATTTTCCCTCATTATTTAAATGGTTGCTCTCTTCTATTGGTATTGCAACTGGAATTTTTTGCATACTCCAAAAGTCTATTGTCACATATTGTTAATAATTTCCTTTTTGTTGCTTGCCTTCTTAGCTTCTTAACAGTAACTTTTAATAAGCATATATTTTCAATTTGATGAAATCAGGCTTATCTATTATTTTCTTTTATGGTGATTTTTCATACTTTTCTATGAAAACTTTTGCCTTCCATCAGGTTGGAAAGATGCTGTCTTATTTTTTTCTCTATAAATAAAAAAATTGCTATACAATTTTGGCTTTTGTATATGGGGCTATGATATACATCAATGTATTTCCTTTTTCTTCTAGTTCCTCACACCTATCCAGTAATTCTAAACCATAAAATGATAACACACAGCTATTCTATTCTACTGGTTTAATTATCCATATTTATTCCACTGCCATAATATCTTAATATCAAGTACCCTAAAATTTTGATTTTTTTCAAGATTGAAATGCCTAGTTTGGCTTCCTTCAATTTGATAAATTTTAGAATCAGTTTCTCAATTTCTGACATTTTAATTTAGAATTGTTGGATCTACAAGTCAGGGATAATGAACATGTTTTAATCCATGATATTTCTCTATTAATTTGGGTCTTACTCAATTTCTATAATACTTTATAGTTTGAATGCAGGGATTTTTGAATCTTGAAATATATTCCAAAGATTATATGTTTTGGTGTCACAATATATTTTCAATAAGTTTTAATAATTTGTATAGAAAAATAAAATGATTCTTTAGGATTTTCTTTGTAAAAAAGTCACCTGTGAATAAAGAGAATCTTACCACTTCTTTGCTTATATTTATGCCTTTTATTTGTTTCCCTTGCCTTAGTGCTCTGACACATACTGTACAATATGGACTAGAAATGTCGTGACACCATGCTATGTGGATGACTTTGCATATATATAGTATGCTACCTCCTACTCTTTTCACAACAATTAATAAATATGTTTCTTTTAAGTTTTAAGTGCTTGTTGTTTGCAATATCCAATTACATCTGAGTAAGAAAATGGGTGAAAGATGATTGATATGATTAGTTGGTAATAAAATCATTATGAAGAAAAGTGTACTTTAAGTGATTCTAAAAGTTGTGGCCATCTTGAATATCAAAATTATAAGAACTATGAAGATAGATACGGGAACTG
Organism: Perodicticus potto; assembly: GCA_963574655.1. Taxonomy (NCBI): domain Eukaryota; kingdom Metazoa; phylum Chordata; class Mammalia; order Primates; family Lorisidae; genus Perodicticus; species Perodicticus potto. The sequence continues at coordinate 9,100 of CAUYRH010156646.1, read as the reverse complement.
TGAGAAACTGAAATAAAATGAGCAAAGTGGAGAGGAAAAATGCACATTTTGTGTTCAGGGAAAAGTTGAAATTCAGCTGGTTTATAGTGAAAAAAAAAAAGAGAGAGAGAGAGTTTATGTAGAAATAGAAGACAGGATCTCCATTATGGGATGGATACATGTGGGTATTCTGACTTTGGGATGTCATCAATCATAGATTTTTATTCTTATTCAAATTAGTGCTAAATACCTGCTAATTGAATTATGTTTATTTCAGTTTCTCACTTAATTAAGCTATTTTTACTCTGTAGACATGACTAATAATCAGCTTTCTCGGAAAAGCTTTGCTGTCTTCTGAGATAGTTCAGATCTTCCTGTGAAATGTTCTTATATGTTGAAGAACTGCTCATTCACAGCATTAATCACTGTTTAATGACATAATTATTCAGTTAACAACTATTAACCCTGATGAATGATAAGTTTAGAGAGATAGGACCCATATTTTTGAAAATTGTTTTTTTTAATTTACTCATTATAGAGTAACATATGAATGAATGCTCTCTCCTTGAAAAATATAATACAATATTTCTTTACCCTCCATTCTCTAAGAACAGAACCAGATGGATTTTTTTTTTAAGTGACTGGCAGCAACAAGATGTTTGACAATGTGCTACTGGGGCATGGCTAAGAAAAAATATGGGCATTAAGATTGGGAGTAACAAAGCTGTTAACCTTAATCATTAATGTGACAAGAATAAGTAAATGGAAATTTGTGAAATCAATTGCATGAAATGATTTGTAATGAGTTTCCTGAGAAACTGAATACATTAAGTCCTAGAAATGAGAAACACATACTGGTCAGATGACTTTGGGAAGGGAGCTGGGTCCTGATGCACTGGATTGAAGTCTCACAGAGATGATGAGTGGAGCTGATGAGTGAAACAGAACCATCAGGAAGCTGGAAGACTGGTGGGGACAGGACTTCTGAGAGGTCTATGGGAATCTGGTAAAGAGCAGGGCTGCCTCTTTAGGAAACCAGATCCAGAATTGTTGTTGATAAAATGCTGAAATATGGGGAGAACACTGTCTTAATCCTGGTAAACTCAGAATGGTGCAAAAGTCTTAAAGGCTGTGACTAGCTATTTCTAAAGCAGCTTTTTGGGGGGGTTAGGTAGTTTCTTAAGATATGATGATAAAGTTTTTATACTTTTGATCTTTACATTTGATATGAGATATTAATCTATCTAATTTCAATATCAGTTGTAATATTACAAACTTATTATTGCCAACATTATAATTACCAATTGAGGAATTATAATTTCATTATATTATCCTGTCATTAAACTGAATCTACCCTGGTTTAGTCTTTAAAAAGAAGTTTGGTGGCTGGGTACAGTGGCTCATGCTTGTAATCCTAACCCTCTGGGAGGCCAAGGTGGGTGGATTGCTTAAACTGTCTCTAAAATTAAAAAAAAAAAAAAAAAAAAACACTAGCTGGATGTTGTGTCAGGCACCTGTGGAAAGTTAAAGCAAGAGGATTGCTTGAGTCCAAGGGTTTGAGATTGCTGAGAGCTAAGACACCATAGCACTCTACTGAGGGCAATAGAATAAGAGACTCTGTTCTGTTCTAAAAAGAAGAAGATAAAGTTTGCTTCTCTAAGCAAAATATTTTCACAGGCTGGATAACCACTTTTACGAGTGAAATAGGCAGATAATTTCTAATCATAAGCGTGTCTCCACTCATAACCAAAAGTATTCTTTGTACTTAATACTCTGTGTTCTCTAAGACGACTTTGAACCACAGGTGGGGATTTTACATGTGGAGTTAACTCAGATTAAAAAAATATTAAAAGCAGAAATTGCAAAAAATTTAAAAATAAATAAATAAAAAATTATTAAAATTATGGAATTTATAAACAAAATAAGATTAAATTCACAGGTATACACCCAAGATGTCCATTCCAATTTCTGTCAGGGAAAGTTGAAGGGAATTTTCTGTATGTTTTCCTCATTATTTCAATCCCTTTAGTAATTCACGGCCAGCAATTTATGACTGAAAAGCCAACTGATGAAAAAGTCAAAGTAGAGTTGTTTCTGAAGATAGTGAAGATGACAGACACTTTGATGATAGCTTGGACACATTGCTCAAAGATCTGGACCCTCAATAAGCTGATCCTTAGAAGCCACATCCCAGGTCGGTCTGTAACACGGAGACTAGAAACTAGATTCGGAGCCCAGGAAGGGAAGCCATGGACTCCTCAATTCAGGGATCTGAAGCCACTGGAGCCACAGCCAGCCAGGTGAGTAACAGCCCCTAGATCCAAGTTCACAAGCAACCTCTCTTGGAGCAAAAGTCCAGAGACCCAGTGTAAGTCGTCTGGCAGGGGCTTCACAGTGTGGGTGTCTTTGGGCAGTAGCAGGACGTCTGGCAGGGGCTAGACACCACACAGGGCATCCAGCAGCTGGTGCGCTCACAACAGATCTCCTGACACCCACTGTAGAGGGAGGAGCCCAGCTGGCAGGTGCTGGGAGAGCAGAGGTCAGTGCTGTTAGACCAGGTTGCTGGGGTAGGAAGAGCCACAGGAGGTGCCTGGGTATCACAGGTAGCTCCCGAAGGAGCAGGAGGAGAAGGTTCCAAGGCAACAGCTGTAGGACGTGTTGATGGAAGAAGTGAGTACAGGTGAGTGTGGCAGAATCTGTGAGCTTTAATGTCACCTTCCAGACTTGACATTTATATACTCTTAGCCATGGTTGTGGTATTCTTCACATCAAGATCCCCACGTTTGGATCCCTCATTACTATATTGTAATTCAATAATATTTTCTGTAATTGTAGAAAAATAATCCTCTCCATCTCATATTTCTGGGTAAATTCACTATGTTGTTATAGCCATGTTCTCCTGGGTCAGGAATGCCATGACTACAGCTGTTAGTGCCACCCAGTCATGACCAGGAGAGGCCCTGCTATTCTCTTTGGCCAAGACACTTGTCTCTAAGGGTGCGATTTGAGATGAAGACTTCTTTTCTTACATTGAATAGAGATGCCCATTTGTCATCAATGATTTTCCCTTCCTAAAGATATTTTCCATATGTCACATTGTATTATGTATTGCCTTTCTAATTCACTGGAAAGGAGAAAGCAGAAAGACAAATTGAATGAGATACTCAGTGGGATACAGAAATAAACCAGAACAAGTGTTCCAAAGCAAAATGACTAAAGAAGACTAACTTGAAACAGAGTCAGGGTGGATTTCAATTTGTGTACAAGTGAAAAGACTCTTGAGTTGAGGGGAGATGAATAGTGACTCTATGGGTTTTCCATCTTTGAGGTATTCTGATAAAAATTGGTTTAATATTATTTTAATTTAGGCATATCTATATTTAGAAATGCTTTTTCGTCATTCATATTTACAGTTCATCCAAAGTGTCTTCTCCTCTGAAACAACTATAATACGGCAATACTTTCTGGACGTTTTTACCTTTTCCCTCCTGGATGTTTGTTTTTTCAAATCATTTTGGACATTTTCTCTTTCTATAAAAAGATATTTTCTCTCTTCTCTACTTTTAAGGATATTTTTCCACTGTGAAATGTTCAAATATCTTCTTTTTGTAGTCCGTTCCATGTCAGATAAGGGTAAACCAAAAGGAACACAGAAGGATTTTCTCCAATTAGAAGGACAATAATCTCACAGAGAATAAAGAAGACTGAAATATAAGTAAATTATGTTTGAATACATATTGTTCATGATGCTGATAAAACATTTTGTGGTTTTGAACAGATAGGTAGAAGGAAACTAATAGAGAATGCTCATTAAGATCTCTTAAGAATTTGATAAACAAATTTTAAAATTAGAAAAAATATATGTGAAAAGGGCGAAATTGTAGCATTAAAGTACAGGGTGTCCCTAATGTCACCCATAAAGTCACTGTCCATAGTAAAAATGGGAAATTGTAGCTAAATGTGCACTTATTTACAAAATATTCATTACCAAGTTTTGGCACTTTGTAATAAATAATACAACATATAGAGAATATTTTGTAAATATTTTGTAAAATTTTGTGAATATTTCATAAATAGATGTACATTTAGTTACAATTTTATATTTTTTATGTATAACACCTTTATGGGCAATTTTTAGGGCACCCTGGGTATTTTATGAAGCCCTCCTCCCCCAAGCATGTATGAAAATGAGAGAAAGGAACATAGGAAATGAATGGAAAAACAAGAAAATAGTGAATATGTAGATTGAAATCTAAAAGTAACAATAATTTAGTGAAAGATAATATGACTAAAAATCTAAATAAAAACACAGTATCTATCAAAATGATTTCCTACTAAAAAGAGATTTTATTAAATATAAGGAAATAGAAAAGAACAACATGAAAAGATATATCAGGCAAAAGAAGCAAGCAAAACAATGCTATTTCTGCTTTACTAACCTCAGACAAAGTTGGCTAAACGGCACATTATTTGACATAAAACAGCACAGTTCTCATAGTTCTTAACAATCACTCTGTCGGTCATCCAGGCTGATCTACATTACTTTAATATTCGTTTAAAGGTTACCCCAAAGATTCACTATCTGGTATAGTAGCCATTAGACACATATACCAAGTTTAATTTACATTAATTAAAATAAAACTACATTAAAAACTCATATTAGCCACATTTCATAAGCATAAGAGGTACATGTGACCGGTGGATGCCATTCACCAAAAATGCGAACATAACAATGTTTTTCTCATTACAGACAGTTCCATTGGACAGTGATGCCTTAGAAATCACAGCACGCATTATTGATTTGCTGACATAAATTAGCACTGCCACTCACTGGACCTTGCAAGAATGTTAGTAGTCTGTCTTTAAGGCCATTTATCCTTACCCCAATTTATGTACTACTGTTAGGATTTTGTGTGTTTTAATTTTATGTATGCTTACATATACATTGATAAACATTGATCTTCATGCTTTTATGGACAATGCAATTGACCCTTGAACAACACAGGCTTGAAGTGTGCAAGTCCATTTATAGGCAAATTTTCATCTCTGCCATTCCTGAGGCAGCAAGACCAACCCATCCTCTCTCTCCTCCTCCTCAGCCACTCAATGTGAGGCCAGCAAGGATGAAGGCCTTGCTCATGGCCCGCTTTCTCTCAATGAATAGTAAATATACTTTTTATCTTTCTTGTAGTTCTTAATAATATTTTCTTTGTCTAGCTTTTTTAATGGCAGAAATATAATATATAATGTAGATCACATAGAAAATACATGTTATAATATTAGTAAGGTTTCTGGTTAACTGTAGCGATTAGTAGTTAAGTTTCCAGAGAATCAAAAGTTATACATGTATTTCTGCCTGCCTGGTGCATCAGTTCCCCAACCCCTACTTGCTCAAGGCTCAACTGTATTTGCTTTAATTTACCAAATATATGCTGTCACTTACTCATCATTCTTTAAACCTTTCTGCTATATTCTGAGATCGTTTAATTTAATATATATTACTTTCATTATATATTTTACTTCTGAAAGGCTAGTGACAAACTCTTTAAGTCTTTAACTATCTGCAGATGTCTATTATCAGCTCTTCATTTTTGAAATACTATAGATACTCATACTACTCTAGTTTTTAGGTTTTCTTTATTCATCAATTTACAAACATTTAATTTTTCTCCTACCTTCTTTTTTTTTCTACTTAGAATTCAGCTGTTAATCTTATAGTGGCTTTTTTTAAAAAAGAGCTTTTCTTTATCCCTTTTCTTGATGTTCTAAATTTTTCCCTTTTTATTTTGTGTTCATTTAAGTTTGATGTCAACATACCTAGTTGTGGACTTTTCTTTGTTATAATCATGCATGGGGTTTAAATGGTTCTTGAATCTGTGAATTTGATGGGTTTTGTTTGTTTGTTTGTTTTTTATTAGGAAAATGCCCTCTGGATTTCCTATGATCTGTTTCCATTTCATAGAGATTTCTTTATGTTTGGTGATACGTTGACTTGTTGGTAGCTAACAGTCTTTTACAGGCTATCAAAAGTATTTGTATATAATATACATATTATATACATACATATATATATATGCATTTATATATATATATATATATAGAGAGAGAGAGAGAGAGTTTTGCTTCAGATTTCCAACAGCAGTTATACCAGACTTTTTCACATTTTCTATACTTGCTGAGACTCCTTTTGTATTTTTCTTTAGTTTTTGCTTTGAATATATTCTACTGAATAATCACTAATTCTCTTTTTCACCACCCATCTTTAGTAATGTATACACCAATTCTCTATTTATTTAACTTATTTAACTTTTCAATTTTAAAGTTTCTACTATTTGGTTCTTTGTTTCAGCTCTCTGCCAAAATTTGTGAACTGTTCTTTTTATCCTAAACAAATTATATGTAGTTCTTTTAAGACCTGCGTCTAATATTTTCATTTACTGAAGCTCTTGTGAGTCTATTCCTGCTATATGATATGTGTACATATGTATTTTAGATTGTCATTTATTAATTTCTTGGATTCTGGTAAATTTTCATAGTGCAGTAGAATATCTGTATCTTCATCTATACCTATATTTAATTGTAGCTATAAATTACATCTGTACTTATCTATAAATCTACCTCTACATTTATTCTTATATCTATAGACAATCTTCAGAGTCTTAAACAATTTAGACAAAGTCACTGGAAACTCCTGCCCTTGGTTGTTACCCCAGTGCATGGGTCTCATCCACCTCTCTTGAGATTCAGCATCCTTGCTATGAAAGTGTCACAAATTCTGTGACTTTCTGTTTCTTTGTGTGATAAGATTTGGGCCCTGGTAATTTCTGGATATTTTCATATGTATTTTCCTTATCTACATTTTCTAGACAAAAGATAGTAATTCTAAATTTTTTTTCATTTATGTTTTATTTTTACTTTACTCCCCCTCAGGTATAAACTTAAAAGCTCACACCTAATCATTGGCTAGAAAATTCATTTCATAAAATACTATTCAGCCATAAAAAAGATGGAAACTCTGCATCTTGTGTATTTACCTGGATGGATTTGCAGTCCATTTTCCTAAGGACAGTTTTTCAAGAATGGAAAAGCAAGCATCACATGTATTCAATTCTATTTCAAAAGTAGTAGATCAACAACTACAGACTCACCTGAGAGAAAACGCAATTACATTCAAGAAGGATGAGGGGATTCTATAAGTTCTCACCTAATAGATACTCAGTAGGTGTACATGGAACACTTCCTGGGTAAAGGGCCAAGTGCAACTCGGACTCTACCTTATAACGTAAACAATCAATATGTAGCCAAATCATATGTGCTCTCATATTAATCCAAAAATTAAAAAAAATTAATATTAAATACAAAATAAAATAAATATGTAAGTGTGATTAGAATAGGAGATAAAATGGGTAAAAGTACTCAATCACAAGATTTTTTTATAATTTGAATAGAAGGAAATGAAAATGTGAATGATGTGACATAAAATTTAATACCTTCAAAGGATGAAATAATGGTTATTCATCAACTATTCTTAACTGTATTTGTCATTACTACGTTATATAAAATTTCCTTGTAAGGTAACTAAATTTCCATCATTCTTGGAAAACATAAAGGCTTTTCAGCCCTTTCTGGTTTGCTTATTGAAGTTCATCTTTCCAGATGGTTCTCTGCCTCCCTCCAATATTTCCGTGTCTTTGCATGTCAAAGTTTTGCAAATCTTTTAAGATATGACAGAACAGAACGTTTTTCCTTATAATAAATTCCACATTGCCTCTGTGTCTCCATATTATTACACATAACCTGACAAATTTATAATGGCTATCTTTCTCTAAGGGCTGTTGTGCGGTCTAAAGACACAACGAATGGGAATGTTTATGGAACATTGTTTGAACATTTTTTCTTCTCAGTTTTAGGTTCTTTATTAAAAACTGTCTATCTTTACACTTCATTGTTACTGGAACTACTTGCCCTGGGAAAACAGATGATATTACCACGCTAAAGAGAAATCACATTTCCCCAGCTTTTTGTTTAGGTACATGTATTATCCTTGCTTCTGATACTGTCAAAAGTTTGTTATCTTTGCCTCTATTTAGTTTTTAAAAATGTGTAACAACCAGGGTGGAATATTAATTCTCTGTTCATGTTTCATGATATTCCTCATTACACATATGTAGATGAGTGAATTGTATTGAATGTTCACTAGTGAAACACAGGCATTTGATCACATTTACCAATACACATTGAGTGATGTCAAGGAAAGTTACTTCAAATTGATACATAAATTATCATTTGGCTTTATCTTCAATTCAATTTTTCTATAATGTATAAACAGAACCATATTAATCTAAACATTATTTTTGTTCTGCATTTCTGATATACGTATCAACTAGTCTGCTACCTTATACTGTTGGCACAGACCAAAGAATCCACATTTCTAAGGGAATTAAGGAATTCATTATACTGAGACTTTAATAAAAGTTTACGTATTCAAACAATAGACTTCCATTATGTGTACTTTGAGTACACAAAACATCTGAAGCCCTCAAAATTTGTTTAAATCCCTAAAGTTATAGAATCTGAAAAATTATACGGATATACATATTGATTATTTCATAATAATCCATTTATTTTATTATACCACAACTCAAACTCTAGCAATAAAATCTAATAACAACACACACAACTGGATATCAGAATCAAATAATTTATTAGATTCAAATGACTTGATTTCTCATACAATTATACAAGAAAATTCAATAATATAAATTGCATCTCTAATCAGACTTCAGCTTTATTTTGGGTTTAATACATTAATTACAGAGTTTTTCAGATGAAGTCTGTAAGTCAGAATTTAGAGCCAGAGAAAAGCTGAAAACTGGACAATTAGAGAATAAAAGGGTAATCTTTCTCTACCTGATGAATGTGATAAAGATTAGTAACTTAGTATGATGATCAATAGAAGCCTGGTCCATAACAAGAAGATTGGCAGCTCCTGGAAGCCAGGTAGGATGGGCGGCAGAATCCATATCCGTAGCCTGAAGAAGGGAAGCCACAGCCTCCATAACCCATGGGTCTGAAGCCACTGGATCCGCAGCCCAGGGAGTAACAGCTGCTGGACCCAAAG
>CAUYRH010156642.1:0-26944 GCA_963574655.1 Perodicticus potto | reverse complement strand
TGTAGTCCCAGCTATTTGGAAGGAGGAGGCAGGAGTCTCGCTTGAGCCCAGGAATTGGAGGTTGCTGTGAGCTGTGATGCCACAGCACTCTATCCAGGGCGACAGCTTGAGGCTCTGTCTCAAAAAAAAAAAAAAAAAAATGAATCTAGTTTATGTGAGAATTAGCCACTATTTTCTTTTCTTTTTTTTGTTTTCTTTCCCTCACCCCCTCCCTCCTTCTCTCTCTGTCTGCTCGCCCCTTCCCCCACTGTGTCATTATTTGTCATTAATTGTCCTCATATCAAAATTGAATACATAGTATTCATGCTTCTCCATTCCTGTGATGCTTCACTAAGAATAACGTATTCCACCTCCATCCAAGTTAGATAAATGCTGTAAAATCTCCATTTTTTTGATGACTGAGTAATATTCCATGGTATACATATACCATAGCTTACCAATCCATTGCTGGGTTGAAGGACATTTAGACTATTTCCACATTTTAGCAATTGTAAATTGGGCTGCGATAAACAGCCTAGTACAAGTGTCTTTATAATAAATGTTTTTTTTTTTCTTCTGAATAGATGCCCAGTAATGGGATTGCTGGATCAAATGGGGGTCTAGGTTGAGTTCTTTGAGGTTTCCCCATACTTCCTTCCAAAAAGGTTGCTTTAGTTTGCACTCCCACCAGCAGTGTAAAAGTGTACCTTTCTCTCCACATCTGCACCAGCATTTGCAATTTTGAGATTTTGTGATATACTCCATTCTGGCTGGAGTTAGATGATATCTCAGGGTGGTTTTAATTTGCATTTCTCTAATAATTAGGGATGATGAGCATTTTTTCATGTGTTTACTGGCCATTTGTCTGTCTTCTTTAGAGAAGATTCTATTCATCTCTCTTCCCCATTGATGAATGGGATTGTTGGGTTTTTTTTCTTATAGATTAATTGAAGTTCTGTATAGATCTGGTTATTAAACTTTTGTCTGATTCAAAATATGCAAATATCCTTTCCCATTGGGTAGGTTGTCTATTTGCTTTGGTTGCTGTCTCCTTGGCTGCACAGAAGCTTTTCAGTTTAATTAAGTCCCATTTGTTTATTACTGCTGTTGTTACTACTGCCATGGCAGTCTTCCTCATAAAGTCTTTCTCCAGGCCGTTATCTTCTAGTGTTTTTTTGATTCTTTCTTTGAGGATTTTTGTCACTTCATGCCTTAAATTTAAGTCCTTTGTCCATCTTGAATCAATTTTTGTGAATGGAGAAAGGTGTGGGTCCAGTTTCAGTCTTTTACATGTGGATATCCAGTTCTCCCAGCACGATTTATTGAATAGGCAGTCTTTCCCCCAGTGAACACTCTTGTTTGGTTTATCAAAGATTAGGTGACTGTAAGTTGTTGGTTTCATTTCCAAGTTTTCTATATGATTCCAAGTATCTATGTCTCTATTTTTGTGCCAGTACTATGCTGTCTTGACCACTATGGCTTTGTAATACAGCCTAAACTCTGGTATGGTGATACCCCCAGCTTTGTTTTTATTACTAAGAACTGCCTTAGCTGCCTTAGCTCTGGTTCCATACAAAGTGCAGAATCATTTTTTTCCAAGTCTTGAAAGTAGGATGTTGGTATTTTAATAGAGATGGCATTGAATCTGTAAATTGCTCTGGGAAGTATAGACATTTTAACAATGTTGATTCTTCCCGGCCATGAGCATGGTATGTTCTTCCATTTGTTAAAGTACTCTGCTATTTCCTTTCCTAGGGTTTCATAATTTTCCTTATAGAGGTCTTTCACCTCTTTTGTTAGGTATATTCCTAAGTATTTCATTTTCTTTAAAGCTATGGTTCTTTAGAGCTAAGGGAGTTGTGCCCTTAATTAACCTCTCATCTTGGCTGTTGTTGGCATATACAAAGGCTATTGACTTGTGGACATTGATTTTATATCCTGAGACATTACTGTATTCTTTGATGACTTGCCAGAGTCTTGTGGTTGAGTCTTTGGGGTTCTCTAAGTATAAGATCATATCATCAGCAAAAGGGGAAAGTTTGATCTCCTCTGTACCCATTTGGATGCCCTTTATTTTCTTGTCTTGAAAGACAAGAATTCTTGTCTGGAATACAATGGATCTTTTTATCAAAACTTTACATTAATTTCTCCACACTGCTGGTTTTTAAAGCCACTCAAGTAAAAGTAAAATAGAGTACAAAGCTATCACCAATGCAAAACTAAGAAATTTATAAATGTGAGGTGTCAATGACCCTTAGAAACACATTTTAAAATACCCATCTTTAGAGACTTAGCCATCATAACTAAATACTCTGCCAAACTGCAGCAAAGTAGGTTTCTAATGGGTCCTGCTGTCATCCTGACGTTTCATGTCAGCAATACCCTCTGGTGTCAGTCAGGCCCTCTGAAAGCTACCACGAGTGGCCAAAAGCACAGTAAAAATGCTTTCAACAAACAATCCCCATAGAAAAGTGAGGAAAAGACATGAACAGAAACTTCTTAATACAGAGAGACCAATGACCTTCAACCTCCCTAATTATTCAAAACCACAATGAGATTTTACCCTACTCCAGTGAGAATGACTTTTATTGTTTGTCCATTATTTTCTTCCAAAACCAAAGATGCTGGCATGGATGCAGAGAGAAAGAAACTCTTACACATTATTGGTGGGACTGCAAACTAGTCCAATGTCTAAAGAAAACTGTACCGTGATACCTCCAAGACTTAAAGTAGACTAACCATTTGATCCAGCACTTACTGCTGGGAATACGCCCAAATGAGAAAAGGTCATTTTATACAAAGGACACTTGCATTCAAATATTTACAGCAGCACAATTCACAATTGCAAAGATGAGGAAACAACCCAAGTACCCACCAATATGTGAAAGGATTAATAAAACATGGGATCTGCCTACTCTTCTAAGTGAAATGTCACAAGAGTGGAGAAACAAACATATGTACTCAATACCAAATTGGAACTAATCCATCTGCACCTAAGCGCACATATGGAAGTAAATCTCAATAAAAATTAAGCTGGGGGAGGGAACAAAAGGAGCTGGGTAAATTCACACCTATTAGGTGCAGTGCACACTGAGTGAAGGGCACTCTTATGTGTATAACTTTGACTCAATCTGTACCAAAACAAAGTATGTACCCCCTAACATTATGAAATTAAAAGGCACAAAATACCCCTACACTACAGAAAAATTTACAGCGAAATGCCCACTTTTCCAAATATGCCTATTTTAGTAGAACATCTGTGAAATTGATGAAGTTATGTCATTATCTTCCAAGATAAAACAGGTTCATGGTAATGAGTATGTACTGAAAAGTAAAGGAGTAAACTTAATAGGGAAAGAGGAGTACCTTGTGCCTGTATTCTTTTGTCTTCCCTGGGTAGATATTTTGAGAATTTTGCTGGGTTTTTGTAAAGTTTATGGTGCATTCAGCTGAAATTTAGGGAAATTTTGAAATGGAGAAAGTTGAGGAAATATGTAGGATCATCATTACTTGATGGTAGGACAAAATACTAAGGACAACGCTATAATGCTTCCCCTAAATCCCTACTATACCTCTTATGATATACGTTGAATTAAAATGGGTATAGCATTTTCCTTTAAAAGTATGAATTTCCCAGGGACAGAAATTACAGAATGTATTCATATAAATGTTCAAAGAGTAATCATTGTAATCTCAAAGATTAGAGAAATCTCCTTGAGCTATCCAGAGAACAAGACAACGTATCTATAATTCTGAATTCTTTTTAGTGATGACACTCTAATGCAACAGTTAATCCACATTTACAACAAAAATTATATTAAACACAATATTACTCAAACTCCCAGCTAGATTTTAATGACTCAAAAGAAGAACATATCCCATGAAACATGGGATTCTATGTATTTAATCAACATGTTAGCAAGAGTGAAGTTAGGAATGGAACCCTGAACTCTAGACCACGGATTTGTACTGTGAAAATCAACTGATCAACTGGCCTTTGGGAAGCTTTATGGGGGTAAAGAGTCTATCAAATATCTTTGGCCTGTAGAAAATTGCTAAGGCCAACAGCTAAGAGTTTTATTTTTTCCTCTACAGCAGAATTCATATTCTATTCCCAGGTTTCTTATATGTCTACTGAACAAGATAACTCCTTTGACCTGCTAACGCCACACACTGCTTCTATAAAGGTAAAAAAAAAATTTCAGAGATACCTCAGGAAAAGCAATGGCACCATCATCTATTTAATTGTTTCAAAGCTGCAGCCTAAGAATCTTCATAACTTCTTAATTAATGCATTTACTCCTTTTATTAATACTTACTTTCTGGATAAAATAAAATTTTCTTACAAAGAAAACTGTACTGTAAATCTGTAATATACAATCTCAAGAGTTACTGATTCTAAGTATTTAACTGACATCCTTTATTATAAATATAGATAAGAAAATGGATAATTACATTTTCCTTATACAAAAAAATCTAGAATATTCGACTTTTTTTAAAAAAGTACAATGCTAAATAAATTACTGTAAAATAAAATAAAGAATGACAATAAATATTTTACGATCAAAGCACGGAAGTTGGGGAATATTGAAAACAAACATGTTTAGAGGCCCAGACAACATAACTAGGCAGCCCACTCTCTGTGATTTAATGTCAATAGAAGTTTTCTGCTGTTGTTGTTTTTAATTCTGCACTTCTTCACTGTGAGATATTTTAAATATGAGAAAGATTTTAAAAATATATCAACTAATGAAGGAGCCAGAATGCATAATCCCTTATCAAAAGAAGACATGTCTTTTGCAAAGAATACATTTTATACTTTCTTAAGAATACCCATTTAATTTACATTTTAAAATAATTTTTCCTGTATTAAGCAGGAAGGCAATGTTCTAATTAACTTTGTGCTCAAAGCAGGAAAACAGGATGGAAGGCATAGTGGATGAAAATAACCAGCTTCTAGTCTTTCAGATTTAAGCAAGGGTATTTAACGGGAGATACATTCTTATAATTTGCCTAATTTCCGGTAAGGAAGTATTAAGAGAGGGTTGAGAAACCCAGTGGGACCAAACCAGTATTTCTCCTTGTACTCCCCTGCTGGAGTGTGATCCAATGGCCTATGCCTCAGAGGTCCCTTGAATTGCCAGCTTCTCCATGATAAGCTCGGGTCTGTCCGTGTTGAGTCTCAGTATAAACTCCATATAAGTACGGAAGAAAGCAAATATGAAGAAGCCATGTGGAAAACGTCATTCTAAAAAGACAGCACCTACTTTCATCTCAATTATGAGAATTCCAGAATAGCTCAGAGAAAGCAGCTGAAGACCAAAACCTCTAATAGTTATGAGAAATAAAATTTCTTAAAACTCAAGAATATTACATCATCTTGCCTTTTCTGGTTCACTTGGATCAACTTGCTATGAATTCAGTTTTATTTTTAACTTTTTAACTAATTTTGTACTTGATTAGAGAAGCTTTATGGTACAGAAAGGAGTATCCATGAAGAATGGAGGAGTTATTCTTAAATTTAGGATTATTCTTATATGTTCACAGGAAAGAACACATATTTAATGTTTTTTCCTACCATTACAGGCCAATTGCATAATGCCTCATGCACATTTCATTAAAAGATGAGCATTTGATGGTATATGTCAAAATCAAATTTAATCCTTCAGTTTGGAGTCAGTTAAAAATGCCATCATAACTACAATGATGCCACCATGTGGCAAAAAGTGTGATTTTTTTTTTTAACCTGACGTTCTGTGTAGCATAACTTAAATGCTACATTCAAAGAAAAAAAACTCACAATTTAAAGGCCAGATTTAATGAGTGAGATTCTGTTATTTTTAAAAGCTCATTGTCTGCCTCTGGCTCACTTAGGACTCCCTATTTAATTTGTGAGTCTTCAAATTTATTTGCAATCTATTTCATTAAACAATTGAACCCTTGACTTTCTGCTATTCACAGTAACCAAGAGCTAGAAACACGAGAATTCACAGAACATCATCTCTGCTTTCATTGTGCTTAGAGTCTCATAACCTTTTCACCAAACTTACTTCCTTATATCTTTCATTAAGTCAACTTTAAAAAAGATTTCTTCTTAAAGCTACAAAGCCCTGCTCTGTGAAAGATAAGGTATCAAAAGCTTCTTTGCAGTCAGATCAAACATTTGCATTTATGAAAGAAAGCACTTCTCGGTGTGATCTTCAACATCCTGGAGAATTACATAGCCGTTGTTTTGTCAATACTAATGAACCACTGTGTGTGTGCTTTTTTTATCACTATTAGGCAATTAAAGATACACTGAGTAATGCATTTTTTTAAATGGTCTGTGCACGCCTAAGTGACATTTCGAAGTGGTATCGATTTCAGCAGAGCAGCAAAAATGGGTCATTTTAGCAAAGGAAATTCTGCTGTAAGTGGATATGACTGCTCATGTCCCTAGTATCTTACATATCAAAATAACCAATTTCAGGCACTCAATGAATCTTTTTCATTAAAGTAATTTGAAACTTTGCTAGTATTAGAGTGCTATTATAGGAAACTCCAAATACTGCTGTCAGTCATCTGAAGTACAGCAAAATGGTAGCCACAAAATAGAGCCAAAGGACAGAGCCAAAACACATTCACCCGAAATTCACAACCTCGGCACTGGAATTCTGGGAGATGTTTTCGAAAACAAACAACACACACAAAAAAACTCATGACCTTGAGACACATAATTGGAATACTCCCTACCAATCACTTCTTGCAAACCTTACTAAAGATAATTCATTTTCAAATTAATATCCATCAACAAGATGGTTAGAAAGGCCAAAAAAGTATTGCCTGAAAATGACAAAATTACATACTATCAATAAACATAAAGACACTGAGACAAGAAACTCATGCTTCGCTGGACTATAAGAAAACTTCTCTTTCTCATGAGCATACTAGGGACAATATATTTCAGGAGGCTAGGCGGGGACGTCATAAAGAGCATTAATCAATCCTACCCTCTGTGTTCCTGAGTTGTCAAAGCATCCTCTGACCAACTCAGGAAGCCTTCCAGTCAAACGAAAGGAAGCGTCCTTCTGATTACTGGGGAAGAATCCCTGAGAATTGCCTCCCCAGCCCCTGCACATTCTGGATTTAGCCACAACTACCAGTGTAGCATTTTGTATCCGGGGGCTCTCCTGTGCTTATTACTTGCCAGCAGCACAGCCTGAGAAATCGGGTATCTGGAAGGCTGGTCCCACCTGATGCAAGTTCTGCCCTTTCTGCACCTGCCATGAAGTATATGCCTGTCAATCAAAGTGGGGATGAGCCCTGCCCTGGAGCAAGTGACTGAGAGGTGCTCAGCTTATAACTCTTTATCATTTTTATAATCTTCTTCTAAGTCACAGTAACAAAGTAAGTAAGCTCGTTATCATGGGCAGGTCTTAAAAGCTGTTTTCCACCCTCCTTTCTTCCTCAAAAGTTAGCAAGGCAACCATAATCAAACTCAGTAAAAAACCAGCATTGAGAGACATACTTTAAAATTTTTGCATTAGAATTAGTTATAACTAGCCAAAGTCTTATAGAAACCCAGAATGACTTTGAACCTTTCCATTTATACTAATACACCAGGAAAAAAAATCAAATACTCAGGATCATTTTTGTTGCCTTTCTTCGTTTTTAAAGGTCTTCTTCCTTCTTTCTTCTAAAGAAGAGACTGAACTGTACCTTAAGCTTTAGGGCCATTCTTCCCCAGGAGGTTGCCCCAGGCTCCTGGTTACCCAGAGCAGCCATGTTCAGGAGTCACTTTGCCCTTTGTTTGGAGCCAACTTTTTGGCTTCTGTTAACAGAGTTCAGCTTTTTTCTCAGACGCGCTCTAAAGCAAATTGAATTTAATTTTGCAGTGAAAGGCAATGGAAAGGATTTTTTTGAAACATGCACAAACTTAACTAAATATATAAAGCAAACCTTTACCAACACTAAAATAAAGCATGCAAACTACAAGGGGAGAGAGAAAGTGGCGGTGTCTGTAGAGATAAGTACAAGTCTGGAACCCAGGAAGACATGGGAGGATACTAAAAGAGCTGAGAGAGCATGTTTTCCAGAAGGCCTTCCAGTGCTCTGGGGTCAGAACCGTTGCTGGGGACCCCAGGACCTCTGGGTGGTACTTCTGTTTGCTCAGCTTTCAAGTCTTCTAACATCCCCTTCTGCTCATTTCTTTTGGAGCCAAGGGGAATTAGAAAGTTCGTTCTCCAGTTTCTCACCCATGAAGGGGAAGTCGGCGGCTGTACTATGCACTTTTAGGGGCTGATGGGCTTTCACATTATTAGTCTCCATTATGACAATTACAGAGAAAAACAGCATAGTTAAATGGTCCCATTGCTGACCACAGATTTGCAATCCCAGATGACAGCCCCCAAATATATTACTGGAATTTCTTTCTTCGGTAGGTCCTTGGTCTCGGGGATTCAAAGAATAAACCTATGGACCAAAGCAGAGTGGTAAGATAGGATTTTATTGGACAGAAAGGAATAGAGAAGGAGTAAAAAAAAGCACCAGAGCTCTGGCAAAGGAGAAGACCCATATCAGAGGTCTCTGCCATGGGTCCTTTGTCGAGAGCAGTGGTTCTCAACTTTCCTAACGCCACAGGGCTTTAATACAGTTACTGTGGGTTGCAATCTGCAGGTTGAGAATCACTGGTCTAGAGGTATAGCTTACATTTTGGTTATTTTTGCATTTTGTGTACATGCTTTTGTTAGAGATCATTAAAAACCTCCTGAAGAAGCCAGAGAATTACTGCCTTGTCCCAGCCTGCCCCTCCATGTGAGATTATGTACACCATTCTCCAGGTGTTCCCACACTCTATGTCGTAAGCTTTTGTAGATAATCTTCACCTCCCCAGCATTGTTTCCCTGGCAGCTCTCAACCAGGAAGGGGTCCGCAGTGATAACCCTGACGGATGATCAAACAACAGAATTGTTTTCCCAGTATCTTCCTTCCCCTCCTCCCTCACTGTAACTTCAAGGCAAGTATGGGAACTATAAAACTGCTTGACAATTTTTCTAGAATTTCTTTTCCAAAAACCTCAAATCCTTCAAGGAATTTAGATTCCAGAATTTGGAATGCCAATTTATCTGGAATACAGAAATATATTTGCATAAAACAAAAATAAGAGAGACAATCCCACCTGACTTGAAGAAGAAACATCCCTCGCTCTCATGAGAGAAAGAGCTAAGCGAGGCGATAAGAACAGGGAAGGCTGTGAATATACAAAAGGAATCTAGTACTGAGATAGCCGAGGGCAGGTCAACGCCAGACCCCAGAGAAGGAGCAGCTGTCTGATTCATAGACAAATAGAACCACTGACACATTCAGCATCCTGTATCAGGAATGCTGCATAGAAGGGCAAAGATAGTGCTTATGGTAACCTGGTAAATATTAACTTCTTAGGAAGTGTCTGTTCAAGTCTTCCCACAGTCTCACCACTGACAACTCCCTTTAGAACAAACACGAACATAAGCTTGTAACCTGGGAGTGAAAATCCAGGGTAAGAGCTCTATCCCTGTGGAATGGGAACTACAGTTAGATTTCAGGGACTTTCTAGGGAAGTAAAATTATATTTCTCACCCCTCTGGATATTGGAGCTCAAATTCAATACCATTCCAAGAGATTTATAGCTGAGGCTTTGTGACACGTTTCACTGTAGTCATTTATAATGGCATCGTGTAAACGTCAAACAGGTTGCAAGCATTATCTCATTTGATTCCCACAGAAAAAGATAAAAAGGTTGCTATTTTGCCATTTTACAAATGAGAAAATAGATCCCAGAAATTGACATACCCATCACTATTTCCAAGTGGCAAAGCTTGGATTCGAATCTGCCTTCTTTGCTTCAGAATCTCAGCAATTCCCTCCTATTTCAGAATCCACCAACTTGTCATAGTCAGATTCCATTACCAATTATTGATAACAATGAAGTATTTCTCCTTCGGTCGTTCAAAACATACATTGATCAGTCACCTATAATGAGTAGTATATGTAAGTACCAGGAATGTTAATAGCGGATTTTGTCTGGAAGACAGACTATTCTTGAGGGAAGCCATAATCAAACAAGCATAAAATTAAAGTCTAAACATTCATGCAAATGTTCCAATGCATTTTTTTTATTTTTCTTCCTGTGCATTTTTTAATAAATACTAGACTTAGATTGGCTCATTACACTGATATATTAAAATGCTATTTACAAAGTAATCTTTTAAATAACTTGAAAGTCAATAGTCAGCTTTGTCTACAAGTGTGCACTAAAAAGCTGTCATTTAATTAACTCCTTCTGACAGTATTACAGGTGGGCGTTTTCATTCACAGTCTGTATGAATACTGGGGATAGTATGAGATGAAGCCCTTGCATTAGTACCCTATTTGATCAGACTTGCATAATAGCTAAAATTAATGTACGAATGTAAGTACTAAGTATCTCAATAACAAAATAAATATTTTAATGATATCAGTAGAAAAATATATCAGGCATGTATCCTTTCCATGGAGGATTTTTTATCCAACATTTCAAAGAAGCAATATAAAACAAACACAGAATTGAACAGGTCTACTTTTAGTTCCTTGCGTATTCTCCAAACTTCTTTCCAAAAAGGTTGTATTAGCTTGCATTCCCACCATCAGTGTAGAAGTGTTCCTTTCTCTCCTATCCACATCAATATCTGTAGTTGGGGATTTTGTGATGTGGGCTAATCTTACTGGAGTTAGATTAATTGTCACAGTGGTCTTGATTTGCATTTCTCTGATGATTAAGGATGATGAGCATTTTTTCATGTGTATGTAGGTCATGCATCTATCTTCTTCACAGAAGTTTCTGTTCAAGTCTCCTGCCCACATAGAAACAGGGTTATTTTTTCTTTTCTTATTGATTAGTTTGAGTTTTCTGTGGATTCTAGTTATCAGACCTTTGTTGGAATCACGACCTGCAAAAATCTTCTCCCATTCTGAAGGTTGTGTGTTTGCTTTACTTACTGCGTTCTTGGCTGTGCAGAAGCTTTTTAGTTCGATCACATCCCAGTAATGGATTTTTGGTGTTGCTTCAATTGCCCAGAGGATCCTCCTCATAAAATATTCTCACAGGCCAATTTATTCAATTGTTTTCCCTGCACTTTCTTCTAGTATTTTCCTACCATTCAATCCTGCAATTCTTCTACAAAGTATATATGCAGATGATCAAACACCATTTTACAACAAAGACATTTAGAATGTTTACTGCAACCCAATTCATAATTTCCAAGACACGGAAGCAGCCCAAGTGCCTATCAATTAACAATTGTGGTATATGTACAGCATGAAACACTATGCAACCATGAAAAATATGGAGACTTTGAATCTTTTATGTTCACCTAGATTGAGCTGGAATATATTCTTCTTAGTTAAGTATCTCAAGAATGGGGGGGGAAGTATCCAATGTACTCAATACTACTATGAAATCAATATATAATGACCTACACATTCATATGAATTGTAAAACATAGCTATAGTCCAGAAAGTAGAAGGGAAGAGGAGAGAGAGAGGGGAGGAAAATGGGGAGGTGGGAGGAGTTAGGTTATTTGGGGGAACCTCACCTAATGTGCATAATGCAATGGTACTTTTCAAAACTATTAAGAAAAGAGTATAATTGTCTGAGTATAATTGCTAATAAGTAAGCAAGGTGAAGGATGTATCAGTTCAATGTTAGCATTTCACATTGTATATCAAACCAGTACACTGAACTCCATAAATACATCAATGTGCACAGTTATGATTTAATAAATAAAAAAATAGATAACCACAGAATGGGAGAAAATATTTACAAACTATATCTCTGATAAAGGGCTAATATACAGAATCTACAAACAATTCAAACAAGTCAGCAAGAAGAAAACAGCCCCATTAAAATGTTGGCAAAAGACATGAACAGAAGTTTTTCAAAAGAAGGTAGACAAATGGCTACTAAACATATATAAAAAAAAATCCTCAACATCACTAAGCATCAGGGAAATGCAAATTAAAACCACAATGAGACACAACCTTATCTTGTCAGACTGGCCATTAATAAAATGTCTAAAAACAATGGGTGCCGAAATGAATGCAGAGAAAAAAGAACACTCACAAACTGTTGGCAGGACTGCAAACTAGTATAATTTCTATGGAAAACAATACAGAGATTCTTCAAAGAAAGAAATATAGACATACCATTCAACCCAGCAATTCTACTATTGAGTAGCTACACAAAGGAAAAGAATTCATTTTATCAAGAAGACACTTGCACTCAAATGTTTATTGCAGCACAATTCACAATTGCAAAGATGTGGAACAAACCAAAGTACCCATCAATTCATGAGCAAATTAAGAAAATGTGGGCTATGTGCCTGTGTGTATATTTATGCATACGCACTGAGTACTACTCAGTCATGAAAAGGAATGGAATAATGTCTTTTGCAGCAACATGTACAGAACCAGAGACCATTATCCTAAGTATTTTAGGGATGGAAAAAAAACACATTTACTCTATTATAACTGAGAGATAAACAATGGACACACACAGGCAGAAAGAGATAGGAAGCACATTGGAAAACAAAAAAGGAAGAGGGTGGAGGGATGATGGGTAAAACCTTAACCCGTTGGTTATAATGAACAGTATTCTGGTGATGGGCACATCAAAAGCCCCAACTTAAGTATTATACAATTATCCATATAAGAAAAACATTTGTACCCCCTTATTATTTCGAAATAAAAAACCAGGTAACAAATGAAAAAAAACAAACACAGAGAGCATTTGGACATTTTATTAAAGCTTAAAAAATAATTTAAGCTACTTAGAAAAACCTGATTTGGTAAGCTTTGTTCATTCGTTTTGTGTTCTGATTCTCCCCACATTCTTAATTAATGTTGTAAACAGAGAACCTCTTACTACAGGGGGAATAGGTGATACTCCAAACACAGAGTTTGTTTTTACCTTTTTTCACAGGCCAGGTGTGATCTTTTAAGGGTTCATTCATTGAAAAGGAAAGGTATATCATCCCAACAAATGCTTACCTGAAGTATTCAATTGGAAAAGCACCCTTTAAACTATAAGTTGGTTGAATCAAACCACCTATACTCACCTGTACTCTTCAGAGTCAGGGCAGAGGACGCACTAATTAACAAGCCCCCCCCTCTTCCTTGGGGCAAAGATTCACTCTTGTACTATCCTACAACATCCTCCAACACATTTTCATCCATTCTCCCAAAACACTGTTGGTAATGGGCAGCTCACTAACCCATTCTATTGCAAAAGTCCTGGTTCCTCTTCAGATCATAACAAAAATCACTTTCCCATGCCTTTCTCATCCCAGGAGCACTAAAGGCAGGGGGCTTCCCACATCCACAGCACAGTGCACAGGGCAGGCACTCAAGAAATACTCACTGAACAAAAGAATAAGGAAAGAGGAAATTACTCTGTTTTAGCCTTTAAAGCCACACAGAATAAACTTAGTCTTCTACATACTAATCCTTTAAGGAACTGAAAACTACAAATCTTCACCCTCTCCTTCAAATCTGGTGAGACTTTATTGGGGAATGAATCTCAATAATTTATAAGTAAATGTTCTTGGGCACTTCTCTTTCCTCTGAGCTTCTACATTAAAGAGCCAATGGTTTGTGGGCAGACAATTCAATACCCTTCAAGAAATATGCTTAAACTGAACAAATCCTATGGTAAAGTATTATTCCTTTTTTTGGCTTATTCTTTTTACTAATTTAATAAATTAATAATGCACATTACTAAATGCCTATGTTAATTATAGCTATTATGCAAGTCTGATATATATTAGTATACGTAGTAAAGAGGCTAAAAGTTGAAATTTTGTGTAGAATATAAACAAAAATAAAATTCTATATAAAATACACATAAATTGATTACGATTACCAATTATATATTACATGTCTATGTTGTATTATGTCTATATATGAATATGTCAATTAGATTATAAAAATGTAAGTTATAAAAATAAAATATAACCTCAATTATGTTAACAGAAAAATGTATATTTTAGATGTCCGAAAGCCAGATTCCAAATAAATTAACCTCTAACTTCCTAATGTTTTTAATTGGTGATGAGTACAAATCAGATCATTTTTAAACTAAAGCGCAACCTTGGAATTATTTAAGATATTGATATTGTAGACAAAATCAGGATTCACAGAGGTCTACTGAAACCAAAAATTAAAAATATTTAGTAACAAACAGAAGCCCAAGCCCAAGTCTCCTGACTATCTGGTCTTTCATATTCCTGCTCTTATAAGAAATAATCATTAGAACACAAATGTATTTGTAGAATAAAATGCAGTAAATAGAAAATGTCGTGTGCCAGATGACTGGTTCCAAGAGGAATGAACAAGCAGGAAGTGAGTTATTTATTCACCCCCTTAATGCCAACATCATGGGACTCGGCAAGTAGTTACTGTGGCATTTTCAGCGATCATCTCTAAAAAGTCATCATGTGTCTACCAGAGTGAGATGAAGCACCTCACACCATCACACTGCAGAAGGAGAAGAATTTCTCACCTGCAAGATAAGGTAAGAACAGCGATAACAAAAAGGAAGATATTTTGTGAATGTCTGCAAGAGGATAATATTCGGTAGCAGTTCATTAATCAGTATCAATTGGATATCATAAGCAAGTAAAGCACGCTTTATTTAACCACTTAACATTTGACTCCAGCCATCATAGTGTCTAACAGTTAGGTAAACTTGGAGCACTGCACAGCTCATACATAGGATTTCCTCGTGTGTGCAGTCTACTGTTTTAAGTTAATATGTTTGCAAGCAACAGTCCTTTACATACTGCTATTGCTTGTTACACACCAATTATATGGCATAAATATGCAGCGATCAAAAGGGAGAACAGAATTATGGGCAATTCTAAGTCCCTCAAGACAGTTAAGTGAATGTTAATGCTTATTCACAAATAAGAAAACAGGAAGTTTGCCTGAATGCCTGATGGTGTAATTTTACAATTCACGGTACATAAAAGGAGCCCATTCATATTCCTCAGTGCAAGGCTCAAGCGTGAGTGTACCTGTAGCCCCCCAATCCCTTCCCCTTTGCACATCTAGGGACTTTGGTGTAATATATATTTATAGAGAATGTGCAAGAAATTGTGTGGGGGGGGAGAGATGGGCACCCCAAGGGGAAGCACGAGAGGGGATGGCTGCTAAACAGAAGCATCCGTTTGGAGCTGAGGCTAAAATGTGATTGCTCAACAAAGCTTACTCTACTCCTTAAGTGAGATCAATTGGGTTCTACTTGCCCTAGTCAACAGAAACTGCTTTGATTTGGGGACTCTGCCACTTTATGTGGAGTTACCCCAAGACAGGCGTCAGAATGAGTTCCAGTCTCCGAACTGCTGGCTATGGTGAGGAAATGGGACCATGGACCTGAACCCCCATGAAAGGAAGATCAGATCCCAAGAGCTGGAAAGCAACGTATTTGTCCACTTCAGTCTGTAACACAATGGGAGACCCCTGCTATGGCATATGTGACACATTCACTCAGCAGCTACCTTGATGGCACCAGGGTTGAAGAGCTTGCCTACTTATGAGTAGCTTGTGGCATCACTAGACAGCAAACAGAAATAGGAAGAGGAACAATTTTTGTTAAATGCTTATTATGTGTAGAGTAGGCTTCAGGCAGCTTTCAGTTTTGCAACTCAAAAGAGATATTTGATGTCAATGTGGGAGAGAAAATGGAGAAATAAGGACTCTCAGGTTCAATTAGGAGACTAACAAACACCATAGCACAAGTGATGATGAAGGTTTGCTGGAGACGAAAAGTGTGAGGATAGTTTAAATGAAATTAGCAGAACTTGGTGAGATTTCCATTCAGCACAAAATAATCCTGAGCCTTTCCTTCCTGAAGGTATATCTGAGTCTGACATAGTCGCTCTGGCTCCTGTGCACTAACTTCAGCCCAGAACACAGGTTAACAACACGACCGCAATGATTGTAACAGCTGATGTTTATTGAATGTCTACTATGTACCAAGCACAACAACCCTATAAGATAGGTCTATTATTATGACGTTTTTTGGCCAAGGAAAGTGACATGTAAGTAGTACTAGGTGTCAACTAGTAAGTAGCAAAGTCAGGATTTAAAGCCAGGTAATCTAAATCTAGAGTCTAATCTATAATTCAGCTAAGGACTGGGGTGAAGGAGGCTATTTCAGACAGACAGGGATAAAAACATAGATCACACTTAATAACACTACATTCGATTCTCATTCTCCTTCCTCTCTAGATTCATCTTTCTCTCTAGTTCATTGTCACAACACAGAAAGAGAGTCACCCTATTATGCATCTGAATGACTGGGTTATTTCTAAAGACTTCCCTTTAGGAATAAATGTCTCAAAAGAAACATCACCATTTATTTTCATGAGAATGCAGCAGGCAGAAGTGATTATGTTGTGTGATAGCTTGTAATCATTTCAAAGCAAAGTGCTACCATTGAAAATAAAATTTTTAAAAAATATAGCCAGACATTAACATTGAAGCAAATGGATTTCCAATGCCTTCATTATTTCCATTTGTTCATTTATGCTTTACATTGTTTAGGTTTGGGTTTTCAAGACATAGACTCCTTTCTAAGAAAGACAGCACTTACTCCAAAAAATGTATCCATTGCTTACATGGTCTGTCATAACAGTCAAAAAATTCTTGAGATAGAAATGATCATATAGATTATCAAATGTTTCTGGTTGTATATTAAGATAAAGAGTTGAGCAGCTGTGGCCATGGCTTTGTGCAAATTTACAGAGAGTGACAGAGGTAGAATTAGCACTTAGACCCTGAAATCGGCTCTATATTGAGAAATAAACCTTCAAATACCATGTACAACATGGGTCCTCAAACATTTTAAACAGGGGGCCAGTTCACTTTCCCTCAGACCATTTGAGGGCCAGACTATACTTTAAAAAAAAAACTATGAACGAATTCCTATGCACACTGTACATACCTTATTTTGAAGTAAAAAAACAAAATGGGGGTGACACCTGTGGCTCAAAGGAGTAGGGTGCTGGCCCCATATACCACAGATGGTGGGTTCAAACCCAGCCCCAGCCAAAAACTGCAAAAATAAAAAGGGAACAAATACAATATTTAAAATGGAAAACAAAGGCACCCCCTATCTGCAAAAAAAAGACCTCCTAACTTCGGAATAAAAAAAGGTCCCCCTTAACTGCAAAAAATAGGCCCTAATAACTGCAAAATTAAAAAAAAAAAATAAATAGACCTTCTAACTTCAAAAAAAAAATAAATCCTAACTTGTTCTTACCTCGGTCCTCAGGCAGCAACAGGCTCTGCACAGGCAAGCTCGTGACTCGTCCAATGAGACTGAGACTCGTCGGGTGAGACTGAGAGGAGAAGTCAAGAGACAGAGAGAAGGAGGGGAGTCGGAGAGTGCAGCACACATTCCACACATGCGCAACACAGCCTGGGATAAGTCAGCTGCTAAGCAGGACAGGCAGCGGCAGCAAAATACCCGGTGGGCCAGATAAATGTCCTCAGTGGGCCACATGTGGCCTGTGGCCCATAGTTTGAGGACCCCAGATCTACATTGTTCTTGGCTACGTGCTCTCCCTCTCATGCATCAACATCTCTAGCTAGGAGCTTATCACTTCCCATAGAAACTAAGTGCCTGCCTAATGAAAATGTTTCCAAGTAGACTTTTCTAACCCCCATGGCAAACTACTCACTTTTGAGCTTTGAGTTATCGACAATCACAAATTAGATACCCATAAAAATAACAGGAATGCCTGAGACAGTGCTTCTGCTTTTGATGGTTGTTTCTTGCAGGGGATGAAGCAGACTTGTGATGTAACTCGTAAAGTGCCAGGCTATGTCCACATAGAAGTTGTTGTAGCAAGATTAAAAGCACATGTGCAAATGAGATGGCATCTGTCAGGCTACAGTGGACAAGACACAGCTGGTCTGGTAGTTTCAGGTCGTAAGTGACCTTCACCTCCTGTCTCCCATTCTGTTTTGGCTCCTGCCATAAAGATCTCCTTCTTGAATAGTTTAGGAATTAACTTTAAAAGCTGGAAATATTGCAATAGATTTCCACTGAGAGGATAGAGTGCCGGCCCCATATACCGAGGGTGGCGGGTTCAAACCCAGCCCCTGCCAAACTGCAACAAAGAAAATAGCTGGGCGTTGTGGCGGGTGCCTGTGGTCCCAGCTACTCGGTAGGCTGAGGCAAGAGAATCACCTAAGCCCAGGAGTTGGAGGTTGCTGTGAGCTGTGTGATACCATGCCACTCCACCGAGGGTGATAAAGTGAGACTCTGTCTCTACCAAAAAAGAAAAAAAACTTTTTAAAATAAGTGTTATTGTGAGCTTTACTGTGAACCACTACACATAAAACTAAAATTTTGGAAAGGGAAGAACAGAGCAGTCTTGGCCACTCTCACTGTTCTCCAGAATCACTGGCCTTCTGACAAAGTTTGGTGGAATTATCCCTGTGTCTGTATACTGGCTGACAGTGACAGGTGGCTGAACCCTCTTCATTCAGTAACAGGGCAGCTGTGATTAGAGAATTAGAAAGTCCTCCTAGTCCCCTGGGATAACATTTGAGACTGAAATCTTTCTCCCCCTTTCTCCTTCTAATTTAAGGGACTTAGCCTTAGCTCAGGGAGGCTGTGTTGCTGACTTACATGGGTAGCTGGGGAATGTCTTTTAAGTCACAGCAGATGAAATGAGAGCAAATGTTTCCCAACAAATCTTTGAGTAAAGAAAAGTAAAGATCTTCCCCAAAAGTAACATAACTTCCATTTCAATGTCATCATTTAAGTCCCCTTAAAACATCTATGAGAATATTACTGATAAGAATGGAAAATCCTGAATGAAAGCTAAGCTATAAATGTATAATCCTGGATTTTTAACATACTGAGACAAAATTCAGGGAAATGAAGAAGTCCTAGGCCACAGACTATACATCTTGTATAGACATGTTGTCTATACACTTGGCAAAAGATCTAGACGAAATTCAAAAATGAACATAGGTTTAGAGTTCCTATTAGCGGACTTAGGCAATAGACTAGCAAGCACTAAAAATGTCTTGCCATATGCCAATCTAAAAACGCCAAGTATTTGGAGTCAGTTAAGCCAGATTTTAATTCTCGTCCTACCTGTTATTACTTATATAATCCTGGGATTTTTTTTTTAAGTCTATCCAAGTCCCAAGTTTTATTCTTAGCTTTACAATGAAAACCATGTCAAACTACACCATTGTTGCAAGATAAAATGACTAATTGTATGTACAGTTTCTGACAGGAAGGTGGCAAGTCAAAATGATTTCTCTTTTCTTTCCCCAGTGCTTTTTCCTTGTCCAAGTGGTAAAAGATCTTCCTTACCCTTCCTTTGGACTTACTAACATAGAAAATACTCTTCCTCCCTAGAAGATGTAAACCTCAACACACGACAAAGACCACGCATCCTCACGAGGACGCACAATCCCGCAACAAGGGTTTACAAAACCCTAAGGAAGGTCTTCTGCTTCTGGAGGCCCAGATTCCGGTCCCTGGGGCCTCCTACAGCCAGCATTAAAAATCAGGCTTCTGACCACTACCTTAGAAATAAAGCCCAAAAGCACATGTCAAGCTAAAACTAACCTCGGGTAGTGTGTCAGGAATCAGAGACAAAGACAAAACACCCATTGCCATGCTAACAAAAGCTATAGGACTCTTTAGGAAGTTCCACAGTATTTTCCCAAAACACTGTAAATTTTATTCAACGAAGGAAGAAAGTAGGAAAAACAACATGTTGCATTTGAGGTAAAAGTGCTCATCACCAGAAAATACATGTGGTGTAGGAAAATATCTCTCTTTCTGGGGGGCGGGTCACAAATATGATCAAATTTACCATCACTTCATAAAGCAGAGGACAAGTACACTAACGGACTGAGAACAAGTATGCCCTGCACTTTGATTCATGGTCTGTGATGCAATTTCACGTGAAAGATGAACCAAGAGCACTCAGCACCATGATCCTTAGAGACAAAGATGGCAGCTGCGGCCCAGTGGGGTTTGTCTGAGCCCCCAGGTTGGTCCAGTCCCATGCTGTGATGGGTGAAAGCCCATCACAGCATCCACCCTGGGGGTGATGTGGACAGCAGCTACTGTGCTCACATGTGGGTATTTCTTTTTTCTCTTTCTAACTCAAGATTTTATAAGTAACCTTACCTACTGCATCTATTTCCTTGATCATAATAGCATTTATCACGCTCAGGAGGATGAAAGGAGTGAGCAAAAAGCCTGCCAGAATGTCTTTCGCAGAATAAAACTCTGTTAAAACAAAGCAAAACAGCTAGAGAATCACTGCATTTAAACTGGATCTGGAGAACAGCACATTAATGCAAAGAATTCGCTGAGCCTCTGAGGTAGCTAAGTGGACACACAAGACGTAAAATGGTTATCCTCTACTCGGCTGCTCCACGGCAGTCAGCAGGGAAATGCCAAAGGGAGTTTTATCTTGAAAAATGCCAATAGCCAAAAGTGTGCAATTTTATAATCGGTGTGAACTCAGCTGGGTGGAAAGTATGTCTTCATTTGGTTTATTTCGGAATTAATGTTAAAATTTTCAATTGATCCAGATTATGTGCATCTTGATTGGGGACCTGATTATCCTCATTATTTAGTACCAGGCCTGCTCATAGAAGGAACATGAAAAATAATATGCCCTCGGTTCATTTCCCCATCTTTGCAATTGTGGGTTGTGCAGCTAGCAACATTCCAGTGCAGGTGTGTTTATTTTTATTAAATATCTTTTTTTTCCTTTGGGTAAATATCCAATAGTGGGCTTGCTGGATCAAACAGGTCTACTTTTAGTTCTGTGAAGACTTCACACTCCCATAGAGGTTGTGTTTGCAGTCCCACAGAGTCCTGCTCAGCTATAAAAAACAAGGGCAAACTGATACCTCTTGTATTAACTGGAATGGAACTGGAGACCATTCTTCTAAGTGTCTCAAGGATAAAAAAACAAACACCACGCATACTCACTATTACATTGGAACTAATCAATCAACACTTATGTGCACATATGGAAACAACACTCAACAGAAATCAAGCACGTGGGAGAGGGAGGAGAGAATGGGTCAAGTAAAAGGCACCCTATCTGGGAGTGGGTCCACACTCATCATGGGACTCAAACTGTAAAAAAGCAATTCATGCAACCAAAATGTTTTTATCCTCATAATATTCTGAAATTTAAAAAAATAAGAAAATGAAATATGTATAAAATTAAATAATCTATGTATATACATATATGTATACATACATATACACACACACGTGTATATGTATATACATGTATACACACACACACACGCACACTCTTATTTCATACAGTCACCAGAGAGGGAAAGGGGTGATAAAACACAATACACGTGGTTATCTGTGAGATTCTCATACGAAATCCCTCACTTCTAACCCAAGCAAACTGAGATGGTTGGTCAGCCCATAATATGGTGAGATATATATTATTCATTAACACTCTCTTAACTTACTGACCTATTTTTAAATAGGCTCTTGATTATTGTTCAGCACTTAGCTTTGCATTTGCTTTCCTATAAATTAAAGTATCTAATATTCTGAGCAAGGATAATTGCACTGTGCTTAACCCATGGTGGAACACTGCCTTGTTCAAAGTGTCCAGTTCTTACACCTATATATACCCTGAGGCTAAAGGCCTAAAGGAGGAGACGGGGAAAGACCGGGAGAGGAACGGAGAGAGCTTCTCCCTCCCCACCTGAATTCTCTCCCTCTACCAGGAGCTTTAGTGTTTTCTGTATTCTTTTCTGTAAATCAATTATGTCTTACCACTGAGGGGTGGGGGTGGGGGAAATAATGTAATGAAGGAGAATAAAATACATGTATTTTAAAAAAAAAAAAGAAATAAGGTCCTAGGTTGTCATCCTTCATTTTGTCTATTTATTTTCCTATATCCATATTCAATTCAATCTTGATATGCTTTAAAAATCAAGAATAATATTGATTTTAAAAACATTTTCCACAAACTTGAAAACAAACTGCTAACTATACCATTTTCTCTCATGTTTATTGTTAAAATTTAGCAATTTAATATCCAAGTGTCTCTTTCCAAAAATTTACCCACTCCTCAAATGCTGTAAGATCACTTTTCAAATGCAAATACATCAGAGGAAAAGACACCTGTGAGAATTTCTTTTCCCCAGTGAGACGAGTTGCCCAAAGATTAGTTTTAAATAATCCCTCAGAAAGCCACGATGGCCGCACTGGGTGCGCAGGCTGTTTCAGAAGACATTTTTTTCTACATTCATTAAAATTAATTTGTGCATTTTATGACACAAAAACTTATCAAAGCATCTTAGCTGTGAAACTAACTAACTAAATAAATATCCCCAGCCTTCCCCACATTTAAAGAGATTATTTATTTTCTCTGAGGGCTGATAAAAGTTCTGATGGCACATTTTCTAATTTTAAAAGCATTTTCATTTCACACTTCTGCAAAACTTGAAGTCAGGAGTGAGCGGGTGGGTCTGTTTGAAGTGTGATTCACACTTTATGCTCTCTTCCCCCAACAGCTCATGCATATTTATAATGCCAACCAGACTTCAGGTTTTAAACATGCCAAAGAAAGGAACTATTTTAGAGGATAACAAATAAGTGTGCTGGAGTTATGTAGCACTTTCTCTCCAAAATATCCACCCTGTTTACAAATGTTAACGAATAATTTCCAAATATAAAATAATATGAAAGTCATCATCACCTTCATTTTATCTTACACAATTCTTAATAAAAAATATTTTCCCATTATTATTATATTTCTACAGTGACTCTCTTCTTTCCAGGTCTACAATATACCCCATTTCACTTAATGATTCATTTAATATTTTATTAGCCAGTCCATCTATTCATTTATCCACCTATCCATTCATCAATACTCTCTTGTCAGTCAACAAACACCATTACAGGACCCTGCAATAAAGTCAACGAAGGGCTCAAGGGGTACGAAAGAGAAGTCCATCTTCCCCCTGGATGGAGGGAGAGTCAGATAAGCAAATGAGCATCATTATAAAAATGGCCACAATTGATACATAGATGGAGTAATGAAGAAGTGAATAGGTAAATGTTTATGGATAGGCATTAAAAGATATAATGAGGTCAGTGATGTTTAATGAACTTGGAAGAAGAGAACGAAGTTTACAGAGCAAGCAATTCAAGAGAAAGTAACATAAGCCCAGGCTGGACTCATACAGTGAGTTTGGGAAACAGAAAAACCAGCATGACTGAAGCACAGGTTGAACACAGCAAAATGATGGAACTCAAAATTGAAATAATAAGCAAGAGGCAAACTGGAAAGAACTTGGCATATCACACTAAAGAGTTGCAATTTCAGCCTGTAGCTGGGGGCTCACTTATTCAACCTCATGGGACAGGGATTTCTTGTATAAAAACATCTAGACAGTATGTCCCTCATTAAAAGGCATTCTAATTCAATTATTTAAGACAGCATGCAGGGTCAACAAAGCACGCTTTCAGATTCAGATTCAGCGCCTCTTTCTCATTCTGAGAGTTAACTAGAAATCATGTGAAAAAATTAATGGGGTCATTTTGTCAGACTTGCATTTTAACTAGTTGGAAAATAGATTCTAGTGGAATGAGACTGAAAGCAAAAACAAACGAAAATACTTGTTAAGAACCGCTATGAACAGACCAGTTCCTGATCATTCATTCATTCATTCATTCATTCAATTGATACTACTGAGTATAAAATGTGCAAAGGCCTGAGCCAAGCTCAGAAGCTGGTAATGTAATTACTGTGATGGAAAGTCCACAGAGATGCGTCTACTGAGATACTTTGTGTTTGCTTATTTTTGTTTTGCCTTTGTTTTCCTGATTTCCAAAACTTCTTAAAGAAAGCAACAAAGCTTCTTTGAAATGCAATCGCATGCTTGCCTCCATCCGAGATCGCTACTACAGTGTCGTGCACGCTCCGTATGTGCCACAAATGTGTGCTGATGACATTCACTTTCACGACTACAACATTGTTTTGTAACTTAGCCAGAAAACAGAGAAGTGCTGTGATTTAAACAATGTGCTATCCCACTTCCTCCCTGCCAGCAACACAGCCCAGGAGCCAAAGCTCTGGGCTCGGGAATCAGATGGCTTATGAAAATTCTGGGACTCGTTTATGAGCAATGAACAATCTTTCCCACTCTAAAATAGCCTCAACTTTTCTAGTCTACATGTAATGCATCAGTGTGATACAAATTCATGGAGTCTTCCCATTGCAGATACAATGTGTTTTTCTTAAGTGAGAAAATGCACATTTACCATCTGTTTAAAAAAATTAAGTATTCCATTTATTTTTTACAAAAGAGAACTCCATAGAGTTTGCTATGTGTATTTATATTGAACAAAATGAAGAATATACAAAAGGTCTTTTTAAGTTTATACATTCTCCTCTGAAGAGGGCTGTTGATAACCCAAATCTAACATCTAGTAAGGAACAACTCCAGGAAAATTCTCAGTCTTCGGTTCTTTATTTTACACTGACCTTGCTGTATCTTGTCCGTGCCGTAATTTCTCTTCATTACTTTAACTCTTTTTACTGAGAAAAAAATAAAGCTGAATTGTAAGTTTTTTTACTTATGTACATATCTAAAATTTGATTTCTTTTGCTTTCTCCAGTTCACATTCCCCCATTTATTCCCTCTCTTTCTCTAACTCTGAGAAACTGGAGATTAGTAAGCTGCCCCACCCTTATCTTTCACCTTTATTATCTGGTTTCCTCACTTAACAGTACATTGGGGAATTTTTCTAAGTCACCTGGCTTAGGTCAAGATTGAATGAGTCCATTCTTCTAAATGATACAGAATACCCCCTATTAGAGATTTACTAGAAGTTGCTTAACAATTCCATTTCCCTACTTATGAACATTTAAGACGTTTCTTTTTTTTTCTTCTGACCACTATAAAACATGATGCATAAACCCTTGAGCATATATAGTTGGATACTGATATTTTGATTTCTACCAGTTAGTTTCTCAGAATTAGGTTCCTTGAATCAAAGGATATATATCTTTTTAAATTTCAGTAGAAATTGCCATTCAGAAGTTGATCTTTTTAAAAAACAAACTGTAACAATTTAAATTTTTTTTTCACCTCAAACAGCAAGAGTTAGCACACTTTTAAATTTGTACCAGTCAGATGAATATAAATGTTATCTCATTGTTGCTTAGATTTGCAATTACCTGACCAATAAGGAATTTGGGCATCTTTTCTTTGCCTTAAGGGTAACCTGATTTTCTTTCTTCTATGAAGTATTTATTCTTATTTATCACTCATTTTTCTATTGGGTTGTTTTCTTTAGTTTTCAGTTGACAAAAATTCTATACATAATCCAGACATTAACTTTATCTTCATTTGTGTGTCAGGCCCTGCAAGCCGCCTATCCAGAATAAATATTGCCCTTCTCTTCATAGTGAAAGAACTCTAATCTTAAGATTGGAAATACGCCCACCTCAAAGAGACAAAAACAATTACAAAACAAATCACATTAACCAGTCTTCCTTACAAATGCAGTGTGCACAGTTATATCTAAAGAAATATACTATGTAATTATCAGGCAGAGATTTCTGAGTCTCTCCTTTCAAATATGTACAAACTTAGCCAGCATATACTTTTTGCTTTCACCTGCCTATTTTTTTTCTGCCTAGAACTTGAATCTAATACTAAAGATGAAGAAGGCTTCAGAGAACATGAGTGACAAGTGTGAGGCTGGAATCCCACAGTCAAGATAGCTAAGTGGAGAGACAGAAAGAGCCCAGTTTGTGATTACTGAACAGGGTTATTGTACAAACTCTAGACTGCTCATCTTCCTCCTACATGGCAAAAATTTGGGGTTTTGCTTGTAGCTGCTTTTAATACTCACAGACACACTTCATTTACATTACAAAAATTCAATATATAAAGTAAAGATTGAATTTGGTAATAGTATCTTTTGCTATAACTTTTCTTCACAGATATTTATATGTTCACTTTTTTTTCTTTTTATATTACAGCATATGGAACTCTTTTCTTAGTTAGAAATGTTTCCACTGGCTTGGCGGCTGTGGCTCAATGGGCTAAGGCACCAGCCACGTACACCTGAGGGGGCAGGTTCGAATCCAGCCCGGGCCCACCAAACAACAATGACAGCTGTAACCAAAAAATGGCCGGGTGTTGTGGCGGGCGCCTGTAGTCCCAGCTACTTGGGATGCAGAGGCAAGAGACTCACTTGAGCCAAGGAACTGGAGGTTGCTGTGAGCTGTGATGCCATGGCACTCTATCCAGGGTGATAGCTTGAGGCTCTGTCTCAAAAAAAAAAAAAAAAAGAAAAAGAAATGTTTCCACCAATCACTAGGTTATACATTTAGTCCAAACTTTCTTCCAAATAATTATATATATGGTGTATGTATATATATCATATATATGTATAATTATATCTATTATATAATCATATAAATATTTTATATATAATATATATATTTTACCTTTAAGTCTTTAATTCAATTGGAATTTATTTGTGATTATTAAGAGAGTTGGGCACACAAATTATTTTCTTCAACATGGATGGCCAGTTGTGCTTCTGCCATTTGTCCACTAAAGCTTTCTCATTGGATTTAAATGGAACTTTAGAAGAAAAAAAAAACATAAAAAAGACATTTGTAGAACATTTTACCCCCAAACTAATGAATATGAATTTGTCTCGTTAGGACATGGAACATTCTCCAAGACTAATCATATCCTAGGTCACAAAATATGTCCTTTTTTTTAATTTTTATTAAATCATAATTGTGTACATTGGTGCAATCATGGGGCACAATGTGCTGACTTCATATACAATCTGAAATATTTTCATTGAACTATTTAACATAGCCTTCATGGCCTTTTAATCACTATATGA
>CAUYRH010156641.1:0-11326 GCA_963574655.1 Perodicticus potto | reverse complement strand
TGTTTAAACATCTGTTTCCAACTGTTTTCAGTATGTATCTAAAAATGCAATGGCTTGGTCATACGGTAATTCTGTGTTTAATTTTTCTTTTCTTTTCTTTTTTTTTTTTTTTGAGACAGCCTCAAGCTGTCACCCTGGATAGAGTGCTGTGGCATCACAGCTCACAACAACCTCCAATTCCTGGGCTCAAGCAAGTCTCCTGCCTCCGCCTCCCAAGTAGCTGGGACTACAGGCGCCCGCCACAATGCCCGGCCATTTTTTGGTTGCAGCCACCATTGTTGTTTGGCGGGCCCGGGCTGGATTCGAACCCAGCAGCTCAGGTGTACGTGGCTGGCGCCTTAGCCCGTTGAGCCACAGGCGCCGAGCCCCGGCCATTATTTGATTGCAGCCATCATTGTTGTTTGGCGGGCCTGGGCTGGATTCGAACCTGCCAGCTCAGGTGTATGTGGCTGGCGCCTTATCCCGTTGAGCCACAGGCACTGAGCCTCTTTTTTTTTTTGAGACTGAGTCTCACTTTATCACCCAGGTACAGTGCCATGTCATCATCATAGCTCACAGCAACTTCAAACTCCTAGGCTCAATGAATCCTCTTGCCTCAGCCTCCCAGAATGCTAGGATTGCAGGCACGAGACACTACACCCAGCCATGATCTGCAAATATTTTTTCCCATTCTGTGTGTTTTCTTTTTCCTCTCTTGTCAGTGTCCTTTTGAAGCACAAAAGTTTTTCTTCTTTTTTTGTAGATACAGAGTCTCACTTTATTGCCCTTGGTAGAGTGCCGTGGCGTCAACAGCTCACAGCAACCTCCAACTCCTGGGCCTAGGCAATTCTCGTGCCTCAGCCTCCCAAGCAGCTGGGACTACAGGCACCCACCACAACGCCCGGTTATTTTTTTGTTGCAGTTTGGCCGGGGCCCAGGTTTGAACCTGCCACCATCGGTATATAGAGCTGGTGCCCTACCCACTGAGCCATAGGCGCCTCCCTTGGGGGCCAGGTTTGAACCCGCCACCCTTGGTATATGGGGCCTGCGCCCTCCTCACTGAGCCACCGGCACTGCCCTGAGGCACAAAAGTTTTTAATCTTGATGAAGTCCAATGTATCTGTTTTTCTCCATGCTTACCATGCTTTTGTTGTCATATCTAAAACCATTGCCGGCTCGGCGCCTGTGGCTCAACAGGCTAAGGCGCCAGCCATGTACACCTGAGCTGGTGGGTTCAAATCCAGCCCGGGCCCGCCAAAGAACAATGACAGCTGCAACCAAAAAATGGCCGGGCGGGCGTTGTGGCAGGCGCCTGTAGTCCCAGCTACTTGAGAGGCAGAGGCAGGAGATTCACTTGAGTCCAGGAATTGGAGGTTGCTGTGAGCTGTGATGCCACGGCACTCTGTCCAGGGTGACAGCTTGATGCTCTGTCTCAAAATAAATAAATAAATAAAAAATAAAACCATTGCCAAAGATTTACCTCTTTGTTTCTGTACAAGAGTTTTATTTTTTATTTTTTGAGAGAGAGAGTCTCATGCTGTTGCCTTGGGGAGAGTGCTATGGTGTCACAGCTCACAGCAACCTCCAGCTCCTGGGCTTAGGTGATTCTCTTGCCTCAGCCTCCAAGTAGCTGGGACTACAGGTATCCACCACAACGCCCAGCTATTTTTTGTTGCAGTTTGGCCGGGGCTGGGTTTGAACCCACCACCCTCAGTATATGGGACCAACACCCTACCCACTGAGCCACAGGTGCCGCCCCAACAATTTTATTTTTACTTATAGAAAAGTCAGCAATTTTGAAGAACAGTGAGGACATTTCTTTAAAGAGCTATTTTGTTCTCGTGGAGTTTTTTTTTTTGTTATTTCATATTTTTATAGTAAACACTAGTAGTGTTGTCAATTAT
The DNA here is from genome assembly GCA_963574655.1 of Perodicticus potto. Lineage (NCBI taxonomy): Eukaryota > Metazoa > Chordata > Mammalia > Primates > Lorisidae > Perodicticus > Perodicticus potto. Next base: position 9,443 of record CAUYRH010156641.1, on the reverse strand, counting down.
CATAGTATATATTTAGTATATAGTGAAAATATTTTTCATTATAGGTTATAAGATTATATAATATCTCTTTATCTTAAAGTTGTTATATTTTTAAGGTTTCTTTTATTTATTTATTTTTTAACTGAAGTTTTTCTTTTTCTTTTTTTTTTTTTTTTTTTTTTTTTTTGCAGTTTCTGGCCAGGGCTGGGTTTGAACCCACCATCTCCGGAATATGGGGCCCAGCGCCCTACTCCTTGAGCCACAGGTGCCACCCCAGGTATTTTTATTTTAGACTAAATTTATAGTTAGTCACTATTTTGGTGGATTTATAGAGTGCCTTATGTCTTTGAACTGGTATCATGGAGTCCAGTTTTTTAACTTATCTATGACAATTGGTTTTAGAAGTGAATAAATAATTTTTAGATGTGGGCATGTAAGCTTATCTGGCTTTGTTAGGGCCTGACTAGTAGCAGTGCCCTGTATGAAATGGCTGTTTAGGGTGGCGCCTGTGGCTCATCGAGTAGGGCGCCGGCCTCATATACCAAAGGTGTTGGGTTCAAACCCGGCCTCGGCTGAACTGGAAAACAGAAAAAGAGCCGGGAGTGGTGGCGGGCGCCTGTAGTCCCAGCTACTCGGTAGGCTGAGGCAAGAGAATCGCCTAAGCCCAGGAGTTGGAGGTTGCTGTGAGCTATGTGATGCCACGGCACTCTACCGAGGGCGATAAAGTGAGACTGTCTCTACAAAAAAAAAAGAAAAGAAAAAAAAATGGCTGTTTAGGTTAACAGTGGCTGCTAACAATTTCTACTCTTAGTGTTTGTGGGTCTCTATCTATGGACACCTATTTTGTTTTAGTATGGAAATAATAATTATGATTTAAAGTATTAATTTTGAGATTGTTAGGCACTTTGGTTGAAAACTAACACAGTGAGTAAAGAGACAGGAAAGCAGGCATGTTTTGTACAGAATAATATGTACATTAACACATTAGGAGGTCTAACAAGAGGACCCCTCCTCATGTGGCTATTGTTGTGTTTAGCCAGCCAATATCAGGTAACTAGGACCATAGGGTTTGTATTTTAGCGTCAAAGAATTTGTTTTCTGGGTGGCACCTGTGGCTCAAAGTCGTAGGGCACCGGCCCCATATACTGAGGGTGGCGAGTTCAAACTGGGCCCTGGCCAAAGAAACTGCAAACAAAAATAATAATAACTGGGTGGCGCCTGTAGCTCAAAGGAGTAAGGCGCCGGCCCCATATGCTGGAGGTGGTGGGTTCAAACCCAGCCCCAGCCAAAAAAAAAAAGCAAAATAATAATAATAACTTTAAAAAAAAGATTTTTTTCTGAGTTATGTCTTAGATTATATTATTAACACTTTGTGTTTTTTAATGAATTAAGCATTACCTGACAAATTAAAACAAAATATATATTTGAGGGCGGTGCCTGTGGCTCATCGAGTAGGGTGCTGGCCCCATATACCAAAGGTGGCGGGTTCAAACCCAGCCTCGGCAGAACTGCAAAACAGAAAAATAGCTGGGTATTGTGACGGGTGCCTGTGGTCCCAGCTACTCGGGAGGCTGAGGCAAGAGAATCGCTTAAGCCCAGGAGTTGGAGGTTGCTGTGAGCTGTGTGACGCCATGGCACTCTACTGAGGGTGATAAAGTGAGACTCTGTCTCTACGAAAAAAAAAATAAATGTGTGTGTGCGTGTGTGTGTGTGTGTGTATATAATATATATATATATATTGGCACCAATGGTTATATTTTAGTAATAAGTGGTTCATTCTCATCTGATTTTTTAATTTTTTTTTAACTTGTCATAATTTTTCTCTAGTCATGTTTGTAGTTTGAGAAGTAGCATTTAAAGTTTTTGTTATGGAGACTAGGGGAATTGTGGGAAGATGGCTGACTAGAAGCAGCTTTCACCAGAGGCTCGTGATCAAAGGGAATGATACTGGACTGAAGTGGATGGAAGCTAAATTAGAGGCGCTCCACACTGAGAGGACTGCATGAGGTATACATCACCTAGGCTGAATCAAGTGACAGAAACAAGAAAGTGGTAGAAAGAGAACAGTGCAGCAGTGACTGCAATGGTGAGGAGTGGACTTATTAGGGACAACCTATCAATTCAACTAAAAATATATAACTGACATTTTTTTCTTTCTTTTTTTTTTTTTTTTTTGTAGAGACATGAGTCTCACTTTATCACCCTCGGTAGAGTGCCATGGTGTCACACAGCTCACAGCAACCTCCAACTCCTGGGCTTGGGCGAATTTCTTGCCTCAGCCTCCCGAGTAGCTGGGACTACAGGCGCCCGCCACAGTGCCCAGCTATTTTTCTGTTTTTGCAGTTCGGCTGAGGCTGGGTTTGAACTTCGGTATATGGGGCTGGCACCCTACTCGATGAGCCACAGACGCTGCCCCTAACTAACATATTTTTAAAAAGAGAAAAAGAGAAAGCTGAAAATACTCATGAGGAGGAATCAGCTGAAGAACTCTGGCAACATGAAAAATCAGAGCAGATCAGCACCTCCTGGGGATGTCAAAGAAAATACAAAGAGAATTCCATCCACAGAGAAATTTCTGAAATGTCAGAAATAGAATCTAGAATATGGATGGCAAATAAGATAATTGGAATGGAGGAAAAGATGGAAACAGAGAACCAAAAAATAGTTCAGCAGTTATCTAAAGAAATTAATGAATTTGGGGTGGCCCCTGTGGCTCAAAGGAGTAAGGCACCGGCCCCATATGCCGGAGGTGGCGGGTTCAAACCCAGCCCCGGTCAAAAACTGCAAAAAAAATAAAAATAATAAAAATAGATAAACATGACCTAGATAATGAAGACCTTTAAAAAAAAGAAAAAGAAATTAATGAATTCAAAGACAAGGTCACCAAGGATATGTACATAATGAGGAAAGATATAGCAGAGCTTAAGGAATTGAAAAAGGTATTTGAAGAGCTTCGAAATATAGTATAGTCCCTCAGAAATAGAGTTGAGCAGTATAAAGAAAGAATCTCAGATAAAGAAGACAAGACTTTTGGGTCGGTGCCTGTGGCTCAACAGGCTAAGGTGCCAGCCACGTACATCTGAGCTGGCGGGTTCGAATCCAGCCCGGCCCGCCAAACAATAATGATGGCTGCAATCAAAAAATGGCTGGGCGTTGTGGTGGGTGCCTGTAGTCCCAGCTACTTGGGAGGCAGAGGCAGGAGACTTGCATGAACCCAGGAATTGGAGGTTGCTGTGAGCTGTGATGCCACGGCACTCTATCCAGGGTGACCGCTTGAGGCTCTGTCTCAAAAAAAAAGAAAAAAGAAGAAGACAAGACTTTTGAACTATCCCAAGCATTCAAAGAGGTAGAAAAATGGAGGGGGAAAAATAACCCCAGAATATTCCCTGACAGAGTTATGAGATCATGCCAAGAAATCAAACATCTGAATTATAGGGATTCCTGAAGGAGAAGGGGATGATCCCAAAGGCACAGATTCTCTCTTCGAAGATATTATGGTGGAGAATTTCCCAAGTATTGCAAGAAACACAGAAATTCAGATAGTAGATAGATTCAGAATCCTAGCATGATTCAATCCAAACAAAGCATCTCCTAGGCACATTGTAATTAATTTTGCCAATGTTAATATGAAGGAGAAACTTCTGCAAGCAGTCAGGCATAAAAAAGTATTACTTACAAAAGGAAAAATATAAGGGTGACTGCAGATCTTTCAGCCAAAACTTCCCAAGCCAGAAAAGGATGGTCATCAAACTTCAGCCTTCTTAGGCAAAAGTTTCCATGCCAGAACCCTATACCCTTCTAAACTGAGTTTCATTTGTGATGGAGAAATCAAATACTTCACTGACATCCACATGCTGAGGAAATTTGCCATGACTCAACCAGCTCTACAGGAAATACTCAGACTCATTCTTCATAACAATCAACAGGTGGGGGTACACCACCAAAGTAAACCTACCCAGAAATTAAAGAACAAAGCTTAGTTTCCATAACAGAGAGGCATAAAATTAAGCTCTGGACTTCTGAAAAACAAGATGACCAAAATTCTGCCACATCTATCAATTCTCTCAATTAATGTGAATGATTTGAACTCTCCTTTAAAGAGACATAGCCTGGCTGATTGGATACAAAAACTCAGGCCAGATATCTGTCAACAGATATCTGGCCTACAAGAAATTCACCTCAAAAGGTAAATCAAGACTCAGGGTGAAGGAATGGGCAACAGTAATCCAGGGAAATGGAAAGAAGAAAAAAGCTGAGGTTTCAATCTTGTATGCAGATACAATGGGATTCAAACTAACAAAAATAATGAAAGACATTGGCTCGGCGTCTGTGGCTCAATAGGCTAAGGCTCCAGCCATGTACACCTGAGCTGGCGGGTTCGAATCCAGCCCGGGCACGCCAAACCACAATGACGGCTGCAGCCAAAAAATGGCCAGGCGTTGTGGTGGGTGCCAGTAGTCCCAGCTACTTGGGAGGCAGAGGCAGGAGACTTGCTTGAGTCCAGGAATTAGAGGTTGCTGTAAGCTGTAATGCCACGGCACTCTACCCAGGGCGACAGCTTGAGGCTCTGTCTCAAGAAATAAATAAATAAATAATAATGAAAGACAAAGATGGACACTGCACACTGGTCAAGGGAAACACATAATATGAAGAGATTTCAATAGTTAATATTTTGCACCCTATCTGAATGCTCCTCAATATATAAAACAAACTCTAACTGATCTGAATGATATGATATCTTCCTGCACTGTAATAGTTGGAGATTTTAACACCCCATTGGCAGTACTGGACAGAGCCTCCAAGCAGAAACTAAACAATGAAATAATGGATTTATGGCTCAGCGCCTATAGCTCAGCAGCTAGGGGACCAGCCACATATATCAGAGCTGGTGGGTTCAAATCCAGTCCAGGACTGCCAGGTATGGCAGATGCCTGTAGGCAGGTGTTGGGAGGCTGAGGCAAGAGAATTGCTTAAGCCCAAGAGTTTGAGGTTGCTGTGAACTGTGATGCTACAGCACTCTACCAAGGGCAACAAAGTGAGACAGTGTCTCACAAAAAAAAGAAAAGAAAAAAGAAATAATGGATTTAAACAAGACCCTAGAACAAATGGACTTAACAGACATTTATAGAACACTTTATCCTACCAAAAGCAAATACACATTCTTCTCATCAGCCCATCCATCATCTTCCAAAATTAATCATATCTTAGGTCACAAGGCTAACCTCAACAAATTCAAAAGAATAGAAATTATCCCCTGCATCTATCTTCTCAGACCATTGTGGAATAAAGGTTAAATTCAACAGCAACAGAAATCTTCATACTCAAATAAAATCATGGAAACTAAATGTTATGCTGAATGATAGCTGGGTTATAGACAAGATCAAGAAGATCATAAGATTTCTGGAATGAAATGATAATGAAGCCACAAACTATCAAAACCAGAGATACTACAAAGGTAGTCCTTAGAGCAGCGGTTCTCAACCTGTGGGTCACAACCCACAGGAACTATATCAAAGGGCCACAGCATTAGGAAGGTTAAGAACCACTGCCTTAGAGGGAAATTTATAGCATTAAATGCCGTCATCAAGAAAACCGAAAGACAGCAAGTCAGCAACCTAGTGGGCCATCTTAAGCAACTGGAAAAGAAAGAACCATCTAATCCCAAACCCAGCAGAAGAAAAGAAATAACCAAAATTAGAACAGAATTATTGAAAACAAAAGAATTATTCAGAAGGTCAGCAAAACAAAAATTTTGTTCTTTGAAAAGATTAATAAAAACCCTTGACTAGAATAACCAGAAACAGAAAACTAAGCTCTTTAATAACTACAATCAGAAATGATAAAGGGGAAGTAACAGATGCCACAGAAATACAAAAGATTCTCAACAATTAACTACAAAAAACTCTATTCCCAGAAATATTAAAAAGTAGAGGAGATGGACTGATATCTGGTAGCACAATACCTTCCAAAACGCAGCCAGAAAGATTTAGAAATCTTGAATAGACCAATATCAAGTACTGAAATCGCATCAATTATACAACATCTCCCAAAAAAGAAAAGCCCTGGACCAGAGGGTTTCACACCAGAATTTTGTCAAATGTTCAAAAACTAGTTTCTGTAATGCATAAACTTTTCCAAAATATAGAGAAATCCCTCCCCAACACATTCTATGAAGCAAATATCACCCTGATCCCCAAACCAGGAAAGGACCCAACAAAAAAAAAACTATAGACCAATATAATTAATGACTATTTTTGCATCAAATATTCAAGATATTAGCAAACAATACAACAGCACATTAAAAAGGTTATACACCATGATCAAGTGCATTTTATCCCAGACACACAAGGTTGGTTCAACATAAGCAAATCTACAAATATAAGACACCACATAAATAGAATAAAAACCAAAGCTCATATGATTCTTTCAGTTGATGAAGAAAAGGCTTTTGACAAAATCCAGCATCCTTTCATGATAAAAACACTCAATAAAATAGGCTTAGAAGGAGCATTTCTTTCTTTCTTTTTTTTTTGAGACAGAGCCTCAAGCCGTCACCTTGGATAGAGTGCCGTGGCATCACAGCTCACAGCAACCTCCAATTCCTGGGCTCAAGCAAGTCTCTTGCCTCCACCTCCCAAGTAGCTGGGACTACAGGCGCCCGCCACAACACCCGACCATTTTTTGGTTGCAGCCATCGTTGTTTGGCGGCCCCGGGCTGGATTCAAACCCGCCAGCTCAGGTGTACGTGGCTGGCGCCTTAGCCCGTTGAGCCACAGGCTCCGAGCCAGAAGGAGCATTTCTTAAGCTGATAGAGACTATCTATAGCAAAACCACAGCCAATATCATATTGAATGGAGTAAAACTGAAAACATTTCCACCCAAATCCAGAACCAGATAAGGATACCCAGTGTCTCCACTGCTATTTAACATAGTGTTGAAAGTCCTAGGTATCACAATCAGGCAAGAGAAGGAGATCAAAGGAATCCAAATGGGGACAGAGGAGGTCAAACTCTCCCTCTTCGAGGATGTCATGATTTTCTTTCTTTTTTTTTTTGTGACAGAGTCTCAAGCTGTGACCCTGGGTAGACTGCAGTGGTGTCACAGCTCACAGCAACCTCAAACTCTTGGGCCCAAGCAATTGTCTTGCCTCAGCCTCCCAAGTAGCTGGGACTACAGGTGCCTGCCACAATGCCTGGCTATTTTTTGGTTGTAGTTGTCATTGTTGTTTAGTGGGCCCAGGCTGGATTTGAACCCGCTAGCTCCAGTGTATGTGGCTGGTGTCCTAGCCGCTGAGCTACAGGTGCTGAGCCAGATGACATGATCTTTTTATTTATTTATTTATTTATTTTTGAGACAGAGCCTCAAGCTGTCACCCTGAGTAGAGTGCTGTGGCATCACAGCTCACAGCAACCTCAAATTCCTGGGCTCAAGCGATTCTCCTGCCTCCACCTCCCAAGTAGCAGGGACTACAGGTGCCTGCTACAACGCCTGGCTATTTTTTGGTTGCAGCCGTCATTGTTTGGCAGCCCAGGCTGGATTTAAACCCGCCAGCTCAGGTGTACGTGGCTGGCGCCTTAGCCACTTAAGCCACAGGCGCCGAGCCAGATGACATGATCTTATACCTGGAAAACCCCGGGACTCAACTTCAAAGCTCTTAGAAGTGATCAAGGAATATAGCAGAATCTTGGGATACAAAATCAATACCCACAAATCAGTAGCCTTCATATATGCCAACAATTGTCAAATCAAAGACTCTGTTTCTTTTATGATAGCACCAAAGAAGACGAAAGGCCTGGGAACATATCTAACAAAAGACATCAAAGATCTCTATAAAGAGAATTATGAAACTTTGAGAAATGAAATAGCAGAAGATGTCAACAAATGAAAGAACATACTGTGCTCATGGCTGGGAGGAATCAACATTATTAAAATGTCCATATTACCTAAAGGAATCTCTAGGTTTAATGTAATTCCCATCAAAGCGCCAATGTCATACTTAAAAAATCTTGAAAAAATAGTACTTCGATTCATATGGAACCAGAAAAAATCCCGAACAGCAAATACAGTTCTTAGAAATAAACAAATCTGGAGGCATCACGTTGCCAGATTTCAGGTTATATTGCAAGGCTATAGTGATTAAAACAGCATGGTACTGGCACAAAAATAGAGACATAGATCTATGGAATAGGATAGAGAATTGGCTTGGCGCCTGTGGCTCAACGGGCTAAGGCGCCAGCCACATACACCTGAGCTGGCGGGTTTGAATGCAGCCTGAGCCCGCCAAACAACAATGACGGCTACAACCAAAAATGGCTGGGCGTTGTGGTGGGCACCTGTAGTCCCAGCTACTTGGGAGGTGGAGGCAGGAGACTCACTTGAGCCTAGCAATTGGGAGGTTGCTGTGAGCTGGGATGCCATGACACTCTATCCAGGGTGACAGCTTGAGGCTCTGTCTCAAAAAAAATACGATATAGAATCTAGAGATGAAACCAGCACATATCGTCACTTAATCCTTGATAAGCCTAATAAAAACATGCAATGGGGAAAAGAATCCTTATTTAACAAATGGTGCTGGGAGAACTGGTTATCCACATATAGAAGAAAAACTGGATCCACACTTCTCACTATTGACAAAAATTGATTCTTGTTGGACAAAAGATTTAAATTGAAGGCACAAAACAATAAAAATTTTAGGAGAGAGTGTGGGTAAAACACTTGAAGATACTGGCCTGGGAAAAAACTTTATGAGGAAGGACTTCCCCCTCCTCCAGCAATTGCAGCAACACCAAAAATAAATAACTGGGAATTGATCAAGCTAAAAAGCTTTTGCACAATTAAGAGCACCACAAACAAAGCAAACAGACAGCCTTCAGAATGGGAGAAGATTTTTGCATGTTACAAATCTGACAAAGGTCTGATAACTAGAATCTACAGAGAACTCAAACAATAAGAAAAGTGCAAACAACCCTCTATAAGTGGGCAAGAGATTTGAACAGAAACTTCTCTGAGGATGACAGACGAATGGTCAACAAACACATGAAAAAATGCTCATCATATTTAATCATCAGAGAAATGCAAATCAAAACCGCTCTAAGATATCACCTAACCCCAGCAAGATTAGTCCACATCACAAAGTCCCAAAACACCAGATGTTGGCGTGATTGTGGAGAAAAGGGAACACTTCTACATTGATGGTGGGATTGCAAACTAATACTGCCTTTTTAGAGAGAAGTATGGAGAATCCTTAAAGATCTAAAAGTAAACCTTCCATTTGACCCTGCAATCCCATTACTAGGTATCTACCCTGAAGAACAAAAATCATTTTACCACAAAGACATTTGCACTAGAATGTTTATTGTGGCTCAATTCTTTTTTTTTTTTTTTTTTTTTTTTTTTTTTTTTCAGTGCCTCATGGGGTAACCCAGGGTAGAGTGGTGTGTCATAACAGCTCAAAGCAACCAACA